>JAHWFO010041954.1:353905-419127 GCA_023313115.1 Rhysida immarginata | reverse complement strand
AATGTCATACTTTTCTATGACAATCTTAAATCAACCTTTTTATCCCCAGAATGAGGGGAATATTCTTCAATCATCTTGAGGAGGACCTTCGGGGTTTTTTCAGGCTTCTCACCTATCTCAGTGTAATTCCCCTGGTCTATACATGTGACGAGTGAGTTTGGGAGCTCTGCTTCAGTACCACTCGCAATTGATTCTTCACTCCACTGCTCGATTGTCGATTGTCGAATTGTTATCTTCACAATCCTGTATAAAAGCTTTATAATTTCCTCTTCTTATCACTTAGAAAATCCGGGAATAAAGTGCGAAACTGGTCAGTTTCTTCAAACTAACTACATTGTATTGTAAGGCCTCTATTCATCATCACCATAGAATAAAAAAAAAATTGTTATCAGTGCTACAGACAATTATACACCGAAAAAAATCAAGCTTCTGTTCAAATATCTATAACAAGTTTTATTTTTTAAAATAAAGATTACAAAATAAGCTTCTTGGATATATCTTACTTATTTACTTATTCAAATGATAAGTTGAGCTTCTCTATTTTTGGTCAGATAAATATTCAAGTACAATTTTTTTATAAATACATGTGTTTTGTTATAGGAAATACACTTTTCGGGAATTAACTATTTTTATATATTCATTCATAACATGTTGTTTTTTCTTGTTTGATATGTTACATGCCCTATCTTAGCATTGAAAATTTCCAGTTTTACAATAGTGGTATCATTAGTACAGGTACCCATGAATAAATATCAACCATCTTCGAAATTGTAATTACTCTTATATATTTGTTCCTAACATGTCATTACAAGTTGTTTGATATATTACATGGCATATTTTAACATTGAAATTTTTCACTGGTATGGTATTTGTGTCATTTGAACAAGTACCACTGAATTAAATTCAACCATCTTCGAACTTTATATTTTCGTTCATAGCAGGTCGTTCCGATCGTTTGATATATTACATGCCATATCTTAGCAGTGGAAATTTCCAGTTGTACAATTTTGTTATCATAAGCACAGTTACCCCTTAAAAAATGTAGACCATCTTCGAACTTTTCAATTATTCTTATATATTTGTTCATAACAGGTCGTTTCGAGTCGTTTGAAATATTACAAGCAGTATCTTAGCAGGAAAATTTTCAGTGGTACAATAATGGTATCATTAGCACGGGTATCCCTGAATAAATATCGATCCTCTTCGAACTTTGTAATTAATCTTATATATGCGTTCATGACAGGTCGTTACGAGTCGTTTGATATATTACACGCTATATCTTATCACTGAAAATTTTAGAGGGTGTCATAAGGGGTGGCCAGCACAATCTACGAAATGAACTCGATTGAGCATACACGTGAGAAAATGTACATAACGTTTTATTCGCTCTTATTTTATCATTTCGAATTGTTTGATATTCTACTTGCTATATCTTATCATTGAAACATTTTGAGGGTGTCAAAAGGGTACCATTCTTGTTCTTGTTTCTGGTACAGAGGGTAGATTATCGCAAGCGATAATCTGCGGCACCTACTCCTACGAGGGAGTTTTGCGCCATCCCATTAATAACGACTGCTACGAGATGACAGTAGCAGTCGGGACCGACGGCTTAACGTGCCCTCCGAAGCACGGGGGGTTTCATGATGGAAAAGCTGCTGGGGATAAACGAACCAGAGGCTGTCACCAACTGCTGGAACACCAGCTATGGTCAATCGGCAAATGGGTCAGACCAAAGTCCCCCAACACCCGCGCCCCAAATAGCTGTCCCGCCAGCGGTGGCCCTCAAGCCCAGGCCGTCACCCAACCAGCAGTTGGCCGCGCCTGAAGTTGCTGAACTCCATCGATTGGCAAGCCAACCGACGAGACAACCAGGCCACGGCCACCCCCAAGGGTACCATTACAGCACGTGCCATTGTATCGATTATGATCATTTTCAAAATGGTTCATTCAAAAAAATTATCCGAATGTGTACAAAATTAAAACGCTATATTATATAAGCAGCTGTATTATTATCATTTGCTTTTAATTAAATAAAATCTTTTATTTCAATCGCTATAATAATTTACTTTATGGCCTTTTAGAAATAATTTTGATCTTTAATAATGCTTCCAGTTAGAGAGAGATTTTTCTTTCTTTTTTAGCCTCCCCCGAATTTGATACGAAGAACGAAGAACTAATTGTTAAGAAAGGATCAGAGGTTCGAATTCCCTGTCATGCAAACGGAGATACACCCATCAATTACATATGGTCAGTGAATGATCATAATATAGATGGCACCTTTATGAATCACCGGTAAATATTTTACATAAAAACATTCGATTTGGACTTAAATTGCATAAAGTACTGTAATTCTTAGAAAAATAGCGTTTTAGGTCTGTCTCAAAAGTTTAGGTAATTGTTTTTTTTTACTTCCTACGTGAGAAATAAAAGTAAAAATTATTTTGATTGAAATCAAACATTTATTGAGCATTGCCTTCCTAGACCCTACCTCCTCCCTGTTGACGATTGAAGAAGAACTTCTCTTCTGTCTGCATCCATACCAATAGGATGCCCAACCAATTGGTCTATACAGGTTCAATTTTCTTTCATCACTAATTAATACACTAAGCCAATCATCGTTTTAATTTATGTGGTTATGGGCCCATTTCAAACGTTCTTTCAAGGGTGGTTTTACAACCATTCTTCTGGAAACAAGATGTGGATTTCTTTGCAAAAGCCTGTTTTATTGTGTCCTTTGATACGTTTATTTCAGAAACAGCAGTGTTTTTTTTTTTTGTTTTTTTTTTTTTGCCATTTGCACAATACTTCTGTCATCTCTGGCTGAAGTCACTTTTGGACGTCCACTTCGAGGTTTCACCCTTGGCTAGTATTTTAAAAATTCCAGATGATGTTCGGCTGATTTCACTGGGAATTTCATTTAAAGATTTGTCTTTTGTTTTCAGCATCCATATTTTGCTTACTTCTACATGAGAAAACTGCTGATTTTTAATGAGAATGAAAGCTTTTGAATCAGGAAATGTTGAGATTTCTTTTTTAACAGATATGCAAATTATGGGATACACTAAGTCACTTGTTGTATACTAGCAGAGGGTTTATGTTGTATAAGGATAACTTTACCTAAACATTTGAGACGAATCTTTTTTTGATTTTTTGGTTTAAAAAATAGAATAATTATTATGAAATTTTGATCTTTTTCACATGAATCTTAATCCATAATAAATGTTATTTTGCAATCAAAATTTTTACTTTCTTTTCTTATGTAGAAAGTAAAAAAAAACAACCATCATTACCTAAACTTTTGATGGTGTTTCAAAAATAGGAGGCATTATATGAGGAATGAACTTCCCACATGTAGAAAACTAAAAACGTTTAATGCATCTGGAAATGGATGGTTTCCGAGAATCTACGATACTATTTTACATTTCCCTTAAATGAGATGTTCAAAATGTCCTTCAGGGTTCTAATGTGCAACTACTGGATATTTCAATATGTCCACCATTCATGGGCTAATGAGACCTTGAGTGAAAATCGCACACCAAACAAGCAATTTCTTTGGATGGAGTCCATTTCATGAACAATATGCGGGTTTTCACTTGCCCAAAATTGGACATTGTGTTTGCTGACATCACCTGACAGATGAAAATATGCCTCATCTGAAAACCACACATGGTCCAATACATGTTCGTTATCGTTCAAAAAAGCTTCAAACTGCTGAGAGAACTCGTCTGGCTTTCTTTGGGCTTCTGCTGTAAGTTTCTGCAGAATGTGAAGTTTGTACGGGAACATGTCTCTTATTATCCTCCAAGTGGTTCCTTACGATAACCCAGCCTCCACAGACACTTTTTAGCTGGAGATTCTTCCACTCTGGCTCGAAGATCTTCAATGGCTTCCTGTGTGCGAACATGCCGCCTTTGACCGCCTCGTTGCTCGCCTTCAACGTTTCCTGTCGTGCGAAATTGTTTCACATATTGCAAAATTGATTTATTGCAAGGTGCATGAGCACATTGGAATTTTAAAAGAAATCGTCGCTGCACAGTAACGAGTGATTTCGTTTCAATATAACACTCAACAATCCAGATTTTCTGCTCCTTTGTTGGAATGTGACGTCAACTTGGAATGACGTCACGATCAATGTTGCCAGTAGTTGCAAACAAACTTTGGAGTACGCGCTTTACAACGAAAAACACCACGTTGCTGTATTATGTGTAGTATTTGTGTTTTTACTCAATAAAATAGTTATAAATTGCCTAGATCACCCTTATGTTCATTGGACATCTTTTTGTTCCCAGTCTTGCCAGGAAGTACTTTCCAAAGTTTGTGCAGACAGTTTGGTTTTGTAATATTAAATTGTTTCTAAATTATATTAACAATAAAAAACCTTGCATAAATCTAAATTGATTTATTGCAAGATGTAAAAAAATAT
This sequence comes from Rhysida immarginata, assembly GCA_023313115.1. Classification (NCBI taxonomy): domain Eukaryota; kingdom Metazoa; phylum Arthropoda; class Chilopoda; order Scolopendromorpha; family Scolopendridae; genus Rhysida; species Rhysida immarginata. Next base: position 414,704 of record JAHWFO010041954.1, on the reverse strand, counting down.
AATAAATAGCTATTTATTTAATACCTGAAAACAAACTATTCGACTCAGTGGTGCATTTCATTTGCTATTATTATCATACTATTTTTTTCACTAAAAGAATAGAATTATATTTAAATTATTGGGTACATTGTGAAAGAATGACATAGATGAATTTAAACTATTTGCATTTTTACAAGGTAAAAATCATTAAAGGTAAAAATCATTAACGGAAATTATTTTAATTGAATTTTAGTGTTGGTTGTTTATGAGAAAATTTTATTCAATTTTTGAAGGTATAAAGTGGAGTCGACTGGCAAAGATAAAAATGGCGGACACCATTCAGAATTGGTTATTGCCTGGGTTGACAAAAAGGACTCTACTATATTTACTTGTACATCAGAAAATAAAATTGGAAAAGATGAAATGCAGATAAAATTAATTGTTCAAGGTAATGTATAAATTGCGTGACTTATTCAAGATTCATAAGTTAATTTCAGCTTTTTAAAAAATAATAAGTTTTTTAATTGCTTTTTGAAATTTCAAACTTGAAATTCCTTAAAGCTATATTTAATAAAAAACAAGGAAATTTTTAGGCATTTGCAAGAATTGATATTACTTTCTTATACGTAATATTGTAATCACGAAAAATTTCGATCTCGAGATTTTCACTGATCTTCACTTTTTCAGGTACCTAGATTACGAAAAAGTGATTTTTGGAAAATGTCTGTGTGTTTGTCTGTTTATCTGTCTGTGTCTGTCATTCTTTGTGTGTGTGTCCACGATAGTATCCAAATGGCTAAAGCTATCGAGACCAAACTATAAACTTAAGATTATAATCTTCCTCGGGAGGTCTGATTAGTTTTCCAGTGGAATCGGTGAACTGGAAGTATCAGTTTACTCCAGCGCCAAAATATAAATTTTGAAATTTATCGTTAACCATTGCGTTTATGAAAATTTTTGAAAGGATTGAAAAGTGTTACGTTTACAATCATAAACATATTTTGTTAACAAAATTTTTCAAAATTCCAACCGGAAGTACCAGTTCTACTCTTATAAAAATCCAGTTTTTTGCTAATATAGGCGAAAGAAAATTTGGAATATATACCAAAGTGTTTAGAAGCTTATTTGAAGTAATTTTTATTCACAAACTTTTTCAAAATTTCTATCGGAAGTAGCCATTTTAGACAGTTGTTTAATTTTTTTCTATATTTGGACCAGGACATTTACGTATAAGAAAGTAGTGTGGTGACCACATCTCATTTTTTTATGTTGAACCAATTCGAATAATGCAAATCTTCATGAAATACCTGAAAGTAGTACGTAAAAAAATAAAAAAATAAAACATTGTAATATATTAAAAATGAACAATATAATCATAATATACTAAGGGTTTCAAATTAATATCTTTTTAAGCAAATTCATTACCTAATCTAACCTTATATGCAGACACTTTGGACAAGGAGAGTTTTTTTTTATATAGAGAATACTTTTTTTATAGACAAGGAGAATTCTTCTATATACAACATCATAAAAACAGCGTTGCTTTGGCTCAGCATGTCCACCTATAAATTGTCAGTCATGAACAAATAATCCTAATATAAAAACTGAAGGCAAATTTAAATTATCCATACAAGGATGAGCTATTGTTTTTCATCTCCATCTATTGTGATCCTATTGTGTTCTGAGTTGTCTTTACTAGAAAAGATTACTCATCATATATTAAATCAAAGTCCTATTTCCGTCTGCTAGTTATACAAGGCGACATTCAAATGACCGATGGTCGTGAAAATATTTGATGTTTCAGACAAAATGGCTAAACTAATTGCAGATTTGGTGTTCTTCCTAAGTTCACCCAGGAAAAATACTTTGGAAGAGATCCCCTTCCAACTGAGCAGCCGGCACGTTCTGATAAATTCGTGAAAGGCTCCCGAAGAAAATGCACTGACTAGGCTCGATAGATAGAGATATTTGAATCATCTGTCAATAGAAAGATTCTTCTTGACTTAAACTCCGAAATTTCCAGAAAACCAATATTCATGGTCTGGCTCGTGTTGACGAAGAATGATCTGTTTGTTCGGCTTATAACTAGATCAGCTATTTTCGATAAACTGTGGCAACTATAAACTAGACCAGTTTCTTACCGATCTCAACAATGTCTCTCTCTCCATTTCGTTCACCGTTGAAACCGAAATTGACAAGCCCCTCCTGTCCGTAACCTCACCGTGCATAGAGATGGAAACTTTCTCCGATTTGACATTTTCCGGAAAGCCATCTATACTCCCCCCTATATAAATGCTAAATCAAACCACTGTTTTAGCCTTAAACTTGCCACCTTTCATCACATGATTAGAAGAGCCTTCACCATCTCCTTATCTGAAGACAATAGAAAACAGGGATTCATGACAATAAAAGAAGCAGCTATTTTCAACGGTTATACCACTGACATAATCGATAAAAGGATTAAAAAGTTTCATTTTAAGGCGGGAAAAAAGTCGAAGAAGTCACCACCTTGATGAGCGGGAGGTACAAAGAGAAGAAGGAAAACGTTTCATATGTCTTCTTTTTAACAGAACTTTGACAAGAGGCCTTGAGAAGATTTGCAAAACATTCGACATCAATGAGACATATTGAAGCTGCCACAACATCAAGAATCTTGTCGGCAATGCTAAGGATTAGATGGGTCTATTACATAATTCTGGCATCTACGAAATTAAATGCGGATCATGTGATATGAAATATGTAGGCCGAAGTAAAAGAAGAATTAATACTCGAATAAAAGAGTACTTCGGCCACATCAAAAACTACAATCCGAATAAGTCAGTTTTCGGGCAACATAACTCATCATTACCAGAGCCCGAAAGATAAGTCAACAAAGAAACATGTTGCCACAAAAGGTAATGTCCACATCCTAATTCAGGTGAACAACTATAGGAAACTAAATTTCCTGGAAAGTCTGGAAATTTTGAAGAATCCCTCAAACACAGACAAGAACCACGACAGAGGTAACTGGACTTACCGTAATGGCCTCCTTTATTACGGGATATCAAATTAGTTTTATTACCCTTTTCTGTATTTTTATTTTGTTACGTTTCCTTATTCTCTAACCAATCGGATCAAACGGCTCTCCTTTTAATTTTTCTGTAATTTGTCAATTTATTTCCCTTCAGATGACACAACTCTATCTTCTTCACGGTATTGAATGGCTACTGTTTTTAGCCTCTGCCTGCAAGGTGTTTCTGAATGGCCTGTACAAGCTTTCAGGATATGTTCCAGGGACCAAAACAAGCATATGAACATAGGGTCGAAAACGCTATTTTCTAGAGTTATAAGGGTATGAAAGTATCCTGCAGTAGACGAAATTAACGTTAAAGCGTATAAAAGTTGCAAACGTGTGATTTATTTCTACGGTATAAAAAAGATAATACACTTGTTGTCAGAGGCAAATGGTATAACGAAGGTATATCAAGGCAAAGGCTATTACAAAGGCTCAAAATGTCGTCCGGTTCTTTGAATTGTCCTAACTCTCCTTCCGCTACAGAACACCTTCAAACCGTAATAACTCTAGAAAGAAACTTGCGATGTTGTAATTCTTTGTCCATACTTATAATGGCTACTTAATGGCCAAAATGTGTACATTTATGCTTATTAAATGGTCATATTGTACATTAGTGGTTCTGGTTTCTTTCCGTCTCTACGTAGAAGTCGTATTGCTGCAAGAAGATCTTTGCGTATCATGCCTGGACTACATTGTATCGCACTTGCCCAGCAAAACGAATTCGTTATCAGGAAACGGTCACATGTTTTGACACACACTGGCGCCGATGAACTGGAACCGTGATTCGTTGAAATCAATGTGGAAGTCGAAAAGTAAAACCGTAACGTGTTCCTGCCAGAACAGTGCAGTCTCCCTTCCTCCATTTGAAGAACCACTCGAAGACCGGCAATCTGCTGTTAGAAAACCGGCATTTATGGGAGCACATTCGTATCTACAACATGGTATTTGCTTCATTTCTTTGGGCGTTGATGAGCAATTGACTAACGGACGCGATGGCGTGTGCACATTCCGGATTCAAGAAAAATACTGATGTGCTGATTTTTCGGATTCCAATCGAAAACAATGATATTCTATATTCTTTCAAACGAACCATTTCCCTTCGTTGGGTTTGCTATGACAATAAACAAAACATAAAGACGAGCATTGAAAATAGCGGAAGTCACGTTACGTTAGAGACTTTCAATAGAGAGACATGCCATTTCATTATTTTCCCATAGAAAAAATGTAATATGCTGTTAATAGGCGCCCTCTGAACATTTGCAATGAAACACTCAGGCCATCCATAAATGACGCAAATAGTAACATTCAGGCAAGGCATTATTGACGTCACAGTAAAACCTGGGCGTGTCCAGTTAAATTGCAACAATGTCTAACAATTGAAATCGGAAATTTAACTGAACACGCCGAGTAAAACTTTCGTTGTACAAAGTTTTTTTCAGTTTAACATTTTTTTTGCATATGTTTTTAATTTTAAAATTATTTTCTGGGCATCTTATATTTAAACAGAAAAGGCAAAAAAACATTTTAAATTTCAAGCAATTTTATTTTGTGTTGAAAATAATTTTCACAAAAGTACAAACTCATCTATTCCTTTTAAAACTTAAATTGCTAAAGAGATTTTATAAATATTGCTTTATGTGCATTTATCATGCAAAAATATCCACATAATTCCTAATTCCCATTATCAGAATCTAAAGATGATAAAATTGGACTATGCGAAAAATGAAATATACAAATGCTAATGAATCTCACATGTACAAATTTATAAAAGACAAACAATCGATCAGGAAGAAGTACGAACAGTGAAAATGTAATCACTACAGAAATCTCGAATATCAACTATAGAGAATTATAACACTGTTATATAAACTTTGCCTGCACATTTCAGTTAATTGTTTTCTGGCTCTTTGCAAACTTACTCTGTATTTATTTAGCTTCATTCATAGTCGCTTTTTTCGGGGTGGCAGCTAGTTCTCTTGCTGTTTGTTTTTTTCTGCTTTTTTGGTGGTGGTGTGTTGAGAAATGGTAATTTCCTTTTGACACTTGCAGTCTTTTCTTCCTGAAGTGACTCTTTGGGATCATCTTGGGATGATTCATAGTGCACTTCTGATGTACAAAGAGCGAAAGGGGCATTGATGATCTGTTCTTGGTATTGTGAAATGGATGGTGATGGTTCATGGTGCTGTGAAGTGGATGGTGCACCATGAGTTGATGTTTTCCATGTTCTTGTAAAAATGGTGGGAACTGCTGATTTAATAGACGGCTTCTCTTGTTGGCGTTATAAACTTGTTCATTTGTGAAATTTGCTGCACATAGTACGTGAATTTTACTGAATTTTTCAAAAGTTTCAGTAAGCAGGTCGCTTCTTTCATAGGCTGTTAACCATATTTTCCACCTAACAATGTCAAAAATATAAAATCTTCAAGTTAACAACAGCAATAAACTAAGAAAGTATAATTATGCATATGTAATAAATATATCATAAAATGAAAAAACACGAATTTATTTACTTTTGAAAAATTTCGTTAATCAATTTCAGAAGATTTTTATTTGGATTTTTACTATCTTTATTAAAATTAAAAAATAAGAATCATAAACATAATGTAATGAATTTCATAATTTATAATAGGTAAAATTGCTTATTTAAGATTTAATTTAATTTTTTTAAATTTTTAGCGCGTTTTTTAAAACAATCGATATAGCTACTATAGTAAAAAATTATGATGACAAAATATTTTTGGCTTTTAACAATCAGTGTTTTTTCGTTTGTTGGAAAAAATGAAGGTTGGATTGTTGTTAGGCACTATGGAAGTTAAAAATTTATAAATAAGATATTTACTGTAAATAAACGTACCTCTCAGGATCCGTTTGAAATCTAGAGAACGAAAGGAGCTTTACACCACGATGTTGGGCACAAAATTTTGGGAAAAACTTTACCATCTTCCCTCCACCGGAAGCCAGAAACACGTAAGCGATTATCTTGCCAGTATGCTGGCGCCACCTATTTTTGGCTTTTCTGCCGTTGTTGCTTTTACAATGCACAGATTAAGTTTACTATTGTTGTTCTTACGTTTGAATGAAGTTATTTTCATTATTTGAGAAACGAAAAGCAGTAAACATCAAATAATGAAAACGGCATTTATGTAGACAACATCGCGGATGCCATCCTCCACTTCTCGCTTCGCTCACGACGACGTCGAATTATATACGTACCCCAACCTATTTGGTTACAGGGGGCAGTTGGTTTCCCCTCGGCCGGTTACAGGAGGCTAATGATCCGTATTTTTTAGTGGTCACAAAAATGGCTGCCAGAAAGTTACGGGAACTCATTTTATGGTTAAACCTAAGTTAACCCAACCTCAGTTAACCTAACCCAACACCAGAACGCTCAAAAAAATGCTGGCTTACCTTTAAGACATGGTTCCTTTCGACAATGGCTAATTATCCAGAATGCAGAAAAAAGAAAATCTGAAATCCACAAATAGTTCGAAACGACCGCGACATGCCAATTGTGTGGTTGCTATGGCACCAGCTAGCGCACGACCGGAAGAGACAGCCAAAACACGCCCTCAAACGTCGGAATCCACATGCAGGGGGGTGCCAACAGTACTCGGACTAAATATTTTTATTGGCCAAGAAATGGCTCCCAGAAAGTTCTGGGAGCTTATTTTATAGACCATCCCAAGTTAACCCAACCTCAGTTAGCCTAACCAACATAAGAATGCACCCACACTTTTAGAATGAATCCCAAAAAAAACCAAGCTCCTGTTTTTCTCAATCCCCTTCAAAACAAGTCGCCCACTTTTAAATCTTCTCTACAGGTGGCGTCACTGTATATCATACAGAAAATCGCTCAGACGTGTCTGGCTTCCGGTGAAGGGAAAGCCGTAAAATCATGCCAAATTTTGCAGCACACCGCTGGCCGGACATGCCTTAGTAAAACAATCTGACAAGTTCTATGATGGATTTTATCGTTGCTAAACTTTGAACATTAGCGAAACTTGTAATCGAAATTATGACGTCGTCGTCGTCGTTACAGCGCCATCTGAACATATCCAATGAAACACCTAAGAGTCCGTATTACATGAAAATTAAGTAAATGACATGTCTCCCTATTGAAAGTCTCTGCTTTAGGTAATCCATACTTTACACATGGACAACTGAATACAGCTTGCTCACGCGTTGGGTCTCCAGACAACATTTGAATCTTGGGGGATTAACAAAAAAATTGTCTACAAAAGGGTCTTGGAAAATAACTAACTGTATAGAAGCATTTTTATTGTAAATCGATAATATATTTGCATTTTGCATTTTTAATACAAGTATTTATACCCTACTATACAGTTAGTCAAACTTGGCAAAAAAAAAAGCCTTAGTTAGTTATTCTAAAATTAAATCTAAACAGTATGGTTAACAAGTCTTTAATCGTTACTAAAATTAGTTACAACGAGGCTCCCTTTCTTATTTCTGAAAACCAAATGAGTTGTAAAGCGCATGTGCATAAACCACATTGTTAACCTGTGTCTTCGTGTCTAATTTCGTAGTGCATAATGTGAACTATTTTTTTTTTGGTGGGTATGAACTTCCCATGCCCTCTTGTATAATATTACCAAGTATTATAGCTTTTGGTCCAGTAGTTTTTTTATGGTCATGTCAAAATGGAACTTTAATTATAAAGACCTTGTATTTTCTGCTACAAAATTAGGGAGAATTTTACAATTCTACTGAGAATTGAATATGCTATAGTTTGCCGATAGGATCCCACTATAATCATAATCAGTTGGTAATGGATTTTAACAAACAGATTAACGGCACACCTATCCATACATAGGAATTGACTTCTCTGTGCTTATTAATCACTTTCCACTCATTCCGTGGTGCTTTTCCTTTTTTAAAAGAGCAAAAAATTAACTCTGTCCTTGACATTGTTGGCTGAATAACCAGCCATGGAGCAATTGATTGGCATTTTTTCTTTCGCAAATGATGAAGTACGAACATGAAGTTTATTCTTAACTCGTAAATAAACCTACGGTGCTGCCATCTATTAAATTTTGTATTTCATTGATTTAAAAAAAAAAAAATTACCACCATCCCTACCGGGATTCGAACCCGGGACCTCTGGATTAGAAGTCCAGCGCGCTATCCACTGCGCTACAGGGACTTACGATTTTTGTTTCTTTTATGATATTGATAATTGTACTTTAATAAAGAATCATTGTTATTAGTATTTCTGGAAGAGTATGAATGTTAAATAAATATAATTCTGACCAACTCACTGATGAATTGAAGGGATGTTAATAGCTACACAGTCGACGCCATTAGATGACCAGTCAAAAGAGATTAAGCTGGAAAATCTTTTTGACCTCTTGATAAATAGCTCCTGTCCTTTCCATTTACAGCAAATGAATCCAGTACCAAATGTTCCTATGTTATTATTGCATGGATTTGCGTTCCTGAGCTCCTTGCCAGTTATTGAGCACTTATCCTGAATCACCTGTATAAGAAAGATTTACACTCATTTCCTCAGTGAATACCCCAGGGCGAGACATTGTTTACCAACCACAAAAGTAAAGTTCCCGCTCATCCTTCTTTGGCTTTATATCTTGGATTATACAGGGTGGACGAAAAGGTACTCCCCTATTTAAAAATTATTTAATGCAAAAAGTTATGAACTTACAATCATAAAATTAACATCACCGCATAGGGTGACTCAAAAAGTTTTTTTCCACTTAGTCAAGTTCGGTGTGGGCGCCCCTGGTGATGCGCAGGATGTCCAATCGGTATTCCAGCTCCGCCCGTGTGCGCCCGAGCATTCCGGCATCCACTGTTGCGATGACAGCGCGAATTCTCTCACGCAGTTCTTTCAGATCGCGGACAGGAGTTGAATACACTCTGTCTTTTATTTAACCCCATAAAAAAAAAGTCAAGGGGCGTCACATCAGGCGAACGAGGGGAATACGAGGGACCATCACGCCCAATCCAACGGCCGGGGAATACTGTGTCTAGAAGCTGACGCACAAGCAAGGCCCAATGTGGTGGTGCGCCATCCTGTTGAAAAATCACATCTTGCTGGAGATGTTCCTCCTGCGGAAAGGCGTATTCTGTCAGCATGTCTGCATATGTTGTGGAATTGATGATCTGTTCGGCAAAGAAGAAGGGCCCGACAACTTGGTCTTTCATCAGTCCGCACCAAACGTTGAGTTTTGGGCTGTCTCATTCCAGTTCCTGATATGCGTGGGGGCTTTCGGATCCCCAAATTCTGACATTATGTCTGTTTACCTTCCCACTCACATGAAAAGTCGACTCATCTGAGAACATAATCCTTGCAAGGAAGTCGTTATCGTCCTCGATGAGTTTGAAAATTTCCTTAGCAAAGGCTAGTCTCTTCGGCTGATCTGTCGGTTTCAAGGCTTGCAACATTTGCAGTTTATAGGGAAACATTTTCAAACTTTTCCATAGGGCATTTTGCACAGTCGTCTTCGGAAGTTGCAACTCTCTGGAAGCTCTTCGAATTGACTTCCTGGGCGAACGACGAAACGCAATCCGAATGCGGTCGACAGTTTCCGCACTCGTTTCAGGGCGTCCGACGTGATGCTTGATGTTCACGCTACCGGTGGTCAGAAAGTTCTTGAACACAACCTTAACGACTTTGCATTTGGTGGTTTCTTTCCGTACACACGGCGATAATTTCTTTGCACCATGATGGGCGATTTTGTCTCATTTCACAACAGCACGCACTGCGCCTTCTCAGCAGGAGGTGCTATTTTTGTTCCCTCACCGATGCCAGCTCGCCCGGATGGTGGTGGCAAGAAAAGGCAAACTGAAAAAAAAGTTTTTGAGTCGGCCTATGCGGGGGAAGTAATTTTCGTGAATGTAAGTTCACAACTTTTTGCAATAAATAACTTTTAAATAGGGGAGTACCTTTTCGTCCACCCTGTATATTACGCATAAAGAGGACATTTAGAAGAAAGATATAGGAAGAAAGCAGTATCTGGATTTAAGAAACAACTGATCGCTGTATTTATATAGATTACTGTTGACATTTTTCGTTTGTGAAGAAGAAGCCAAACAGGTTACTATATCCGCAGCTTGGATAAAACATCTCGGTATTCGAGCCCAGCATGAGAAATACCTGTACAAATTTTTAAGAATAAAATCTTTTACTTGAGCTATTTAGAATCAACAGCGAAGCATTGTCAGATTGTTCAACCCGCGGAATGACTTTCCAAAAATGCTGTTCATTTAGAGATCGGGTATTAAGAAAAAATTTCCTCTCAAAAATTATCTGCAAAAAATTTATTATATCTCTTATTTTCAATTTACATATGCATGATCATAATCAGTCATTTACAATTTACAGAACCACCAGAGAAACCAGTAATGTACAAACCAACCGTCATCAATCAGACGATTGTGCTGAATTGGACGTCCCCTTACGATGGAAACAGTCCCATTCTCAGATATGTTGTTGAATATAAAGAAAAGAACGGTAAGTATTTAATGATGACTCATTAAATAACTAATGGGTCCTATTAAATACTTATGTAGAGGTACGCATGGGTCTAATAATATGAAAGAATTTTTTTCAATGCATACGTTTTGTATAGCCTACATTGAAGCTTCTTTGTCATTTTAAAAAGATAATTGATTTGTAAAATAACATTGGAAAACTGTTGATTTCAAAACAATATTTGTAAACTCTAGGCAAGTGGGAAGAAAATGCAGAAACGCTATCAATTTCGGGAAGGTCAAATTCAACAAGCGTTCAAAATTTGAAAGCAGCAATTTTTTATGAATTTCGAATACTTGCCGAAAACGCTGTTGGCAACAGCACATACAGCGATGTCAGCGAAGTAAAAACAGACGAAAGCTGTTAAGTATTGGTATTTTATTTTAAACATGAAAAAATGGATAATTAATCTTCGCATTTTGTATAATTTTTCATTTTAATTTTCAGCTCCTGGGGGTCCTCCCCAAAACGTAGAAGTAGAATCGACTGATGCCAGAACACTTCGAGTAACATGGAAGGTTAAAAAGACTATCCGTTATATTTTTATTGATATTTACGCTTGTGTATAGATGATCTCTTTTTCAAAATTAAAATTAATATAATTCTCTAATTAGCCGCCAAGGAAACATCTGTGGAATGGAGCTATCATTGGCTATAATGTAGGCTACAAAATCCATACATCACCGGAGGACTACACGTACGATCAATTGGAAGTACCAGAAGATTACACTGAAGATCTGATCTATCAGTTGACGAATTTGCAAATGTACACTCAGTACAATATTATCGTAAGAGCATACAACACAAAAGGATTTGGTCCAAATTCAGAACCAGTTTTGACAATGACATCGGAAGACAGTGAGTAGTGCTATCATTGTATTATAATAATAAAAATACGTTCGTTTTTGCAGTATTCGTAATTTACTATTGATTCTTCGAATTTGTTATTCAACTTTTTAATCTGTAATCCACAGTAGTAGCAAAATTCTAAACACAATATTTGTGCTTCACGTCTTACATTAATATTTTATTTCCCTCTACCATGTTCAGCCTGTGCCATGCTTTCCGTTAATATATTATGCCGAGTAACAATGAAATTGCTTCTGAGGCGAATGCACTAAAAGTTGAAAGAATTTAACATGCTGAATACGATCATATTGAAAAGAAGATATTCAATTTTGAAACTGAGAACATAAAATGTCATACTGTATATTGGACAAACAAAAAAGATTACATGGGTTCAAGATATAAAAATAAATTTATGAGAAGCTGGTAATTTATTTCTGCTCGAAATCAAGACTGCTGTAGATAGGCGAACGTGATATTATTATGAAATAATTAAAGCCAAGTACGGTGGAGTCGTGCTAATACGAACGAGTGAGAAAAAAAAAATGTTAAGCAAAAATACAAAAGCAAATTCTGATTTCTTTATTTTTTACACTATAACATATCGATAAGCTACAATGTATCGAAATTTTTAGAGCATTGACATGGCCTTGTCTTTATGAATACGTATACTGAACAAACTCAAATAAATTTGTTGAAATTAATTAATATAAAATTTTGATTAGAAAAAATTCTGACGTGAGGACAGTGCTTGTATTTAGCCTATACCTTGTCTCAGCTTCAGTTGAGAGTGACGTCACGAGTGAAGCGGTTACAGTTCGCCCACATGAAGAAATAGTTCGAATAATTTTCTGTATAAAAAGTTCAAAATTCTTTCTGGAATCATATTTCATATTTTTCTCCTCGATAAAATAAAAATCGGCGGATAGAAAAGCCATTTGACGAAATTAAAAAAAAAATAAAATAAAATGAAGACACTCTGTAGTCGAGATTATTTGACTGTAAAATGGCGGCGTCTCTTATTCCTGCGTGAAAGAGATGTGTCAGAAAATGAAAGATGATCGAGTTTTCACGAAGAGGATTAAAATACCTTAAACGTTAATTTAAAATATGATATCTGATAGACACCATTCGACTATTCTACTTTCGAGAAGCCACGCGATTAAAGGATGGTGTAACGTAGCATATATAGCCTTAGAATAACTTATTATTTTATTGGCGGAAGGATACGATGTTGTGCATTATGTCTGGTAAGGGACCTCATTCCATGACGTCACTCTCAACTGAAGCTGAGACAGGGTATAGATCACGTGTATCCAAATATCATGGTCGACTATTTAGCTACTTCTACTGTTTCCAGTTATCGGTTGACCAGAATAATCCCATTGCCACTTTCATAGCAAATGTGACTTTCTAAATAAACATGAAATGCAACTTTTATGATTCATTATGGTTATCTATGCATAAATATTAACAAAACTGTAAGCGTTCTAAGTTTTATTCCGGGAAACATAATAAGCATATATGTTTATAAATGTATATCCACGTGATAACTTTAATGATCCACAATGTAATTATTTTGATTTCATTCATTTTCGCGTATTACCTTTAACATTGAATTATTTAGGGTAAACAGCTTTTCTTTTTTTATAATATTAAATAATAGAGGAACATGACCAATAACTGCTCTGTACGATGCTGCATAGTAAGGAAAGATGGAGATCGTAGTTTATGCAACTCCCTACTGGAGTGCCAGCCCCCAAATTCTTTATTCAATCTGCTTTTTTTCAATGACGCCATATGTATTGTACAGGAGTTTGAATGTAAATGATTTAATTGTTATATCTACTTATTCCTACTACCTCTTAGATGTCAGTTTGAAGTAGTTAACATGCATAAGATAGTTTTAACCCGAGTCCCCATATTGTTACGATTATTTATTCTCAGCTTCTTAGTATTCTGCTATAGCATCTTTTTGTCTAACAAGTAAGATGTTTTTGAAGTAATTGAACACCTGATATTTCATTACAAAATTACGAATTTGCTATTTATGATTGTTTTTATAGGAAATAAATGGTTCCCTTTCATTCACTTTATTTTCTCCTTTTAATACCTAATTTCAAGAATTGAAATGTCCTTGTTTAGGGGGCCCGTTTTTGGAGTATTTTTTTGAAATGGTAAAAGAGTAACGTTTTGGAATTTTTTTTAGTTGATTTATTTTATGGTGTTTCTAAAGTTTAGACCTATAAAGTAACTTAACTTGGTGCGTATTCCATATTTTTTCAATGTATTTTACTTCGTAGTTTAGCTTATCCATGTCAAAAACGAAATGGCGACCCGCTTTTGGTCACTAATAATTAAATAATCTAATAATAATGCATATTATAATTTCTTTAGTACCATCGAGTTCACCGGACGGCATTCGTTGTTCAGCACTTTCTTCGAAAAGTATTTATGTTTTATGGAATGCTCTTCCACCTGAAAGCCTGAACGGAATTCTAAGAGGTTACCGAGTACTTTATAAGCCTGCCGAAGAATGGTATGGTGAGTAGATAATTTTATTCTTTCTCCCTTGTATGTGTAAGTTTATTTAAGTTATTCGGCTAAATAATTTCGGACTAATAGAATGATAACTTGTTAACTTCCAGATGCCATGATGCAATCGAAAAACACTCAAAATTCAAAGATCACTCTTCACGACATGGACGTGAACACTAATTATAGTATTCAAGTGGCTGCCTTTACTAAAGTTGGTGATGGACCAAGGAGTAAATCTGTATTCTGCAAGACACACGAAGATGGTCTAATTATTTTTGAACGGTTTTACATTGTGTTTATTGTTAATTGCCCAGTACTGTTTTACTATATTTGCTTCCTTTTTTACAGTTCCCCAACCCCCGACTGACGTTCGAGTTCTTCCTTCCTCTGCCGACTCTGTCGTTGTGTCGTGGAAGCCATCAAAGAAACCGAATGGTGCCATCACCATGTTCAATGTCTACTATAAGCCATTTGAAGAAGAAAGTTCGGTACATATTAAAGCTTTTAAAAGATATTCTATAAATCTAATTATATAATTTTTTAAATCCACATCCAAACGTACGTCTATCTATAGAACAGAAGCAATAATATACTCATTTAACAATTTATTAGAATCGCTTCTCTATTCTAAAATCTCTCTTTAGTCTTAGTTTTGCTGTTCAGAATGAACATAGAGCCTTCAAACTACGTATCTTTTTAGTTCACTCCATTCTATTTGCGGTTTGAGCTTTTCCATTCGACAGTTCATTCTTGTTATATTACTGTCCAAATATTTACAGGGCGAGTCAAAAGTCATTGGACATAGCTGCATTTCGGAAATGGTGTGTAAAATGAACGATGCGACCATGCTAGCAAGGAATGGAATAGGTGCTCTATCTTTTGGGGCAGTTATGGAGTTTGGCCGACATCTTAAAATCTGCCATTTTGTATCAACGTTCATTTTCTTAAATGGGAAGGTAGGGGGTCATCTGGCATATGAAATAACACCAGATTTTTCTCAGGAGTTCATTCCTGCAATCGGATTTCAGTTATCTTTAAGAAATGACTGTCAATTGCCAATTTTAATTTCAGTAGCCTAGAGTGCATGCTTCCTGATAGTCTTATGAGAAAATTTTACAGAATCGCATTGAAAACTAGTCTATGCTACTCTACAAGGCAGTGCGTAATTTTAACATTAAATGAAAATTAGGTCCAGAATATTAGCTTGTAACATTGAAGCAAATGAAATTGAACTGCCGTTAAATGTAAAAATACTACTGGACTAATAAGTGTACATTTCCCCAAAAAATTTAATTTTAATTTTATGTCAATTTAAAAGAATATTTTGGTCTCTTTCCCTTCAATAGTATAATCATCTCTTACAATTTCAGTGGAAAACGTCTTTAGAGATGAAAAAATGCATCACTTGTCTGTTATTAATGTAGTACTAATTATTCTTTTGCATACAAGCTTTCATCTCTGATTAATAATTAATGAATTGCAAATAAGTATTATAAATAAATTATTGATAATACCAAAGAGTGAGATGTGTAACCAGGCAAACACAATAGTCGATGACTAGAAACAGAATTGTCTCATTTCGCTAATGGAGTAGTCCATTTTTAGGCATTGATCGCTCATCGGAGTTTCAAATTCATTTTTAACATTTGCTTTAAGAGGCAATTACCTTAATGGGTCTTGCATTCTGATTGCATTATACCCCAAGTTAAACGATGAGTCATTGGGAGCAATAAATCATTAAGTTATGTAATAATATAATAATAATAATAATAATAATAATAATAATAATAATAATAATTTAATGTTGCTATGTTCTTCACAACAATGAAATATTTTACAATTATTTAGAGTTTAAGGCCTGATAAATTCCCTTACGGCTAAAAAAATATGGATACTTTAACACTGCAGCCGGTTCTCATCACACCAATCACTTTGACATTACAGCTTCTATGTACTTAACTTGAAAACGTGACATGATAAAAAAAATCTAAAAGCGGCTTCGAATTCTACGTACAAGTTGCTCTTAAGAGCATTAGGCTATCTGTTCGTAAATTGCAGTCTAAAGAAAATGTTATCAACTATAATTATTGTATACTAGCAGAGGACCCGGTGTTGCCCGGGATAATAACACTTGTAGGTAAACAGTTGAATAATAATCTCAAAAGGTTAAATTATAACTCCAAATTGGTTAAATAATAACTTAATCAATGCAACACAGAGCGAAGGGGCTATCCATTCTACGAAAAATCCGAAAAACAGGAATTCTAGATGATATACCGGAACTTTATTTAAACTCTTCTTGACTTGCTTCAGATTAAAACAATGTCCATCTTCACCACCGGGAACATTACTAGATATTTTGAACCCATCTTTTTCTTGCCCTTGACGTAGAAACTCGTATACCCTCTTGCTCTATTCGAAACTCCTGTTGTTCAGATGTTTCCAATGCCCGTATAGCCTTTTCTGTTTTAGCTGCAGAATTTCTCTGACCAATACTCGTTCTTTCTCTTTCCTTTCCAGACACATGTTTTGCCAGTCGTCTGGACGTTTAATAGGGAGCTCAAGGGAGACACGTATGACTCCTTTGCCTTCTCAATAGACGCTGCCTTATTTATGTCATGTCACTGCATCATCATTTTATGCTCATTATTAATAATTCTTGGAAACGAACGTTCAATCATCGTATTATCAGCATCTCAGTTTCCAAAATATTCACATTCACACAGAATTTAGCCAAAATGTATTTTTATGAAATGTTTGGATCTGCTATGCTACCAAATAAAAATAAGCTAGGTGATAACTCCGGCCTGGATTGAAATCTGTTTTTTTTTTTTTAAATTCTGCAATATCTTAAAAATAAACACATGAAAACGCTTAGAATTATTACAGTAAAAATTCATAATGAAAATTTGATAATTTTTTTTTAATGCTGACAATGGATGGACCTCTCCAAGTATGCCACTGCTAGCCTAAATAATTTCTTAGTCACGTAATCTTACGTTAGATGTACACTTGATGTTTTTGCAATTCCCACTCTGCCTTCGATATCTTGAAGCAAAACTTGGCCATTCATCACTTTGTGTAGTCTAGCGGTCGCAAGAAAAACAACAAGAAAACATTGGCAAATGTGCTTGTTAGTATTTGAAGAACACACCTTATACTACTTTTTTTACATAGTTTCCACTGTTGAGGCAATTGTCGTATCGTTGCACTAGATGTTATATTCCTTTGTCGTAGAAAGGTGCCGACTTTGACACAAACGTAAAATTTGCATAAATCAACATAGTAACATCATACTGCACTCCATTCTTTATCATGCACATTTTCACGTCCTTCCTTAAATAGCCGCACCCATCTCCGTACCAATGAACCACTCATCGCTTGCTTGGTATATACCTCACAAATTTGACGATGGATTTCATTCGGTTTAATGTTCTTCATGTTCACAGCACAAATTTTACACATAGAGGGTTCTTGGTTTTATAAGACATGTAAACACTCGCTGCGAAGCAGACGTACTTCATAGAACTTTGAAAATGCCGTCAGGACGATGGCAAACATTACCATATTCAGCACGAATGCGCACGATCAAGCCTGCAGCGTTGAAGCGGCAATGTTTAAAATCGGAACTTACTTTCTGGATAGCCCTCGTATATTGTTATATAAATAATATGAAAGATTGAAATACCGGCTGAAACAAAAGTAACAGAAAACTTAAAAATGCAATAAATCTGCACTTATATTCAGAAATCGGTTTGCACAGAAATGCACAGGGAAAAGTAGGCTTTTGGTTCGTATTGAAAAAAGATTTAATACCGGAATAGCTACATTTCTGACTATTAGATGGCGCCATCGTATTCTGAGATCTAAAGATCTAGATTTGGATATTTAAACATATTTTCTAACGGATTTTCTCTTGATTGAGGAACACAGCATTGAATATATGTATGCACTTCTTCGATGCGAACTTTACCACACCCCAAAACATTCCGCATCTCCATCGGATGTTGTCTATAAACATATCATCTCATGGTACTTTATTGTAATATTTCTTTTTTTTTTTTAAAAAAAAGTTCATTAGTTGTTTCATACACTTTTTAAGGAATCACCATAATCATTAATACTTGTTGATAATCCGCTTCCGCTACTGGGCTAGAGCACTTTTTTCCAGTTCTTTTCCATTCTTTTCCTTGTTTTCTCATGATACTAATCTCTGGGTCAATTTTTTACCAACTCGTAAAAGTCCGAGTTCCTATCTTTCTTTATTTTAATATGCGAAAACATTAGCTATAGCTTTCGAACTCCTTATTTTGATATTTTAACTTCTTCGCGCAATTGCCCGCAAATCTTGTTTTATTATATTATGAATAAGTACTTCATGCACCGATGGGGGCATTGGATATCAAGAGTAATTTTCAGAGAATAAATGCGATATTTTCTGGGGAATATTTGCACCAACAGCTGGGTCTTGTGATGTTTTCTCCAATTTGAAGACTCTCCGAAACTTTTCTCAGGTCGACTAAGTGAAAATAGTATAATTCGGAAAACTTAGAGCAATTTCTAGCCAAATTTTATATTTCAGCCAGCTGCTTGCTATTTCTTCTTAATTTAAAAAAACTGAAGTTTTTCTCATAAAAATCGGTCATCATGTCAGCATGACTTTGGTATGAATTGACACAAATTTTTATAAATGATCTATGTTATTCCAATTAAACAAATACAGATATCTCATTTCATCAAATAAGGTTCTTTTCCTCAAATACAAATAAGTAAGACACATCTTAAAAGGGAAATAAAAATTAAAGACTGTGAAAGAATAACCTAAATTATATCGAAATAAGAAGACTTTATTAGGCAGTAATTCAAAATAGCGCAAATGTACGCAATGTTTCTTTTATGTTTCTGCAAGAAGAACTCAAAACGAAACATATAAACCCAGAAAATATCGCATTTATGACCCGACTATGATGTTATGCACTAATATCAACTAAATTTCTACAAACATGGTTTATATTCTCTAAATACAACTTTTATTCTATATCATTATTATGAATTAAGCTGTACGTATATAATTAGAAGAGATGTACTATCTTGTAGGTAAGTACGCCGTGCTAAAAGAAGTTCAGTAGTTCTAGTCAGTATGAGAACCGGCCCGGTGGCCGAGAGGTCTGGGGCTTAGGCTTCCCAGTTCTCGAATCCGTTGGATCGCGGGTTCGAATCCCGCCATGGGCATGGTTGTTTGTGTTTGCCCACAGGATGTGTAAAAGAAAATAATCTACTGACTCCTCGGATTGTGCACAGATATTAGTCATATGAGAAGGCGCAAATTAACCTGGCTGTCGACGCGCCCATAAAACCTAGCATTACAGAGTATCATGAATAAAAACTCGCAACTAGATTTGTTCTTATCGCAGCCAGCACTTTTAATCGCAAATTTCGACTAAATTAGCATGGATATGAACTCTACAGCTGTCTCACTTGAGACAGTAATGTCATCTAGACCCATTCAAGTCTCGATTCCAAGTAATATTTGTGACCTACTATTAATTTTTTGGAGGGCTTCTGCCAAAAATTTATGATCTCTGTCGGTTGCGTTTTCTGGTACGTCCAAGATCATATTCGTTTTCTAGTTTCTTTCGACTTCCTCAGCATATTACTTGTAGTTGTTTGCCACCTTTGGTATCCACCTCTTTCAGATTCGCTATTGAGTTTTGAGTAAATCCTACTGTTTTTGTCATTTGACGTTGAAACAGCGATCTTGGCTACAGTCTAATTTTTTCCGCAGTTCAGAAAGTAAACCTGTATAATTTCTGCAAAATGAAGAATAAGATAGAGTTATTTTTAATCTACATCTCATTTATTTGGCATTATAAAGATTATTCTTAGAATTATTAGAAATGGGATTAGCTTACATTAAAAAAAATTGGATTGGTTCTTTCAATATTTAGAAATGACTTAAAAATTGAATTTTTAATTCTACACCTTTTTTTATCATATGCTCTTCAACGGTAACCCTATATGTGGTTCTTGCCTTTGTTTTTCCCTCTTGTTCTGATCTCCTTTATGAAATAAAGAACGACTTCATGTTTTTTGCTTCATAGTTGGCGCTCGATGCTCAGATGACAGAACAGTTTCAACGGGATGCAACAATCCGATCTTCTCAAGCAGACGCCCAGTATGTGGAAGTGTCTGGTCTTAGGAAAAATCGTAAATACGCTTTTTGGGTGACGGCTACATCAAATATAGGAGAAAGCCCGAGCTCCTCCGTGGTTGCTCAAACCGTTGCTGATTCTATAAGTAAGCTACCCGGATGCTATTTATTACTTATACTTTGCTTTAAGAAACATTTCTCATCATGTTCAAATGAAAACGTTGATTGAATGAATGTACGGTATTAAGATAATTTATAATAGGATTCAGTTCTTGTAAAAGCATACAGTTGAAAATATTTAATTGCTGAAATTTCTATTAGTATAACAAAACATTTCTATATTCATCCAGAAGATATTTCGGCTTTCTCTCATAGATTCTTGGAACATGTACATGTATGTATATTTATTAATGTATTCATTTGAGCGGCTTAAGAAGAAGTATTAAAAATTTTTGAAATACTCTAGAGCTAGTGTTAATTATTAGAGAAGAGTTTTGGCGGTCAAAATAATGATTAACATCTATAGTACAGTTCCAGCGAAGGCTGCCTCATTTCATGATGTCGTCAAAATCCCATGGAAGAGAGATATCATCATGCCCTGTAAGGCCGTTGGAGTTCCTCCACCTCATCGTTCATGGACAGTAAGGTAAGAAATATTTCATAGACGTTAAGCAATTATTATATAATATTTAAGCCCTAAAATGTCCAACTTAATTCTATAGCGAAGCCGAAATTTCTCCACCAGGTTCACCTTTAATCATTAAAGATATTGCAAAAATGATTTAACAATATTTTATACGAGGGGCAGTCAAATGTAAACGGCCGGTGAGGGGATTGCAAAAAAATAGTCCTCGCCACTGGCGGCAAACTTCTTCCACCACTTCACAATCACCGGATACTCGTGGCGTAAAGGTTCGTCGGCTGGGAGCGAAGACAATCTTGCACCGCTCCCTTGTCTTCTGCGTCTGATTCAACGCGCTCCACTTTAAGCTCTTTTTCATTGGGCCAAAAAAGTGAAAATCTCATAGGGAGACCTTCTAAGACCTTCCTCTTGAACCTGGATGCCCCGCAGAACAGGAAAACAAGTGCTGATGGAGTTGTCTGGAGAAGAGAGATTTCATTCACCTTCGCAATACTCGCCGGAGTGATAATACGATTGCTTGGCCAGGCCTCTTTCGTCCTCCAAAGATGTTTCGCCCAGAACGAAATCGTGCAGACCACGTTTTTCGTTCTTTAAACCTTTGTCTCTTTCAGGCAGTTCTTCCCATAAGCAGCAGTGATGAGATGGTGAATTCCGACTGTCGTCTACTTTTAAGCCGTCAAAAACCGAATGAGCTCGTTGGGCTTGCTTCGACGCTTCCATCATGCACATTTCGAGCGTTCATTGCGATAACAATGGGACAAACTTGGCACGCTGGTACAGGCTTCCCGATCGTTTTATTTGACTGTCCTCGTATACACAAGAAAAAAATAATCTAAGTAGTATTTATGTAATTATTAATTATAGTATTTAATATATAATCATAATTTCAATTATAATTCGCGGATACTGGACTTTATGGGATATTTCTAGATTAAAAATAATAATTGCAGTATTTAATAATTTATCGTATTGTTAAAGGGCGATCTTCTGGAATGATTGTGGTGATTAAATTACATTTTTCTATTAAAGATGTAGAAATTGTATTATATATTAAACTCCACAAGCTTTATTTCAAAAAAAGATAGCATAAATTAGTTATGGAAATAATTATAAAAAGAAATAGTTCAAATTGTATTTTCAATGACAATTTGACCTATCGATGACAATTGTTTTTCCCATTCAAACACACTCATGCTAATCATAAAACGTCCTCTACCATCAAACGAACTTTTTAACCTGTTTATTGTAATTAAACTGTAGGAATGAACCCGTGGCAGAAAACGAACGTGTCTCTATTGCTCCGGATGGAACATTGACGATAGCAAGGACAGTTGCTGACGACTCTGGGAATTACACTTGCTCAATATTTAACGATTATGGACGAGATGAAGTTATGTATATAGTACATGTTCAAGGTAACTATAGATTATGTAGTTATGTTAATATAGGTTATGTTTAAAAAATTGCGGTAATCTGTAAACTTAAAAGAGTAGAAAACTATTCCTTTACGAAATCATTGAAAAATATTACTTTAAAGAAATCAATGAATGATATAAAACTTTTATAGAAATGTAAAGACTCTTTCGTTCAATACAGTGTTTAAAAATTCGTTGGACAAACTTCGTATATAGATTCTGTACATAAATATAAAATAGGAATATCTAATAAACATGTGTCCAATTCGAAGCAGTTTTGACTAAAAACATATTTTTACATTGAAGAAACCATGTCCCGAGATTAAAATGGGAACGCTGTTAATACTAACAAATGTCTTCTAACAATAAAATCCCAGTTTCTCGTAAACGTCGGTCTAAACTTGTAAATCACCTGTAAATGTTTGGTGATTTGGGACGTGTATTAGGAAACTGTGTTTCTATTAGCAGTTCCATACATCATGTGCACATTAGCCATCTCCCGCCATTGCTACAACACGTGACAAGCGTCACTTGATGTGACATCACTACCCGCCGCCGATCAAAGTCCAGCCAATTACAACGCTTCAAAAGGATGAAGTCATTGCTTAATTATACTAATGAAGTTCCTACTTTAAAGCGACATAACTCTTACACGACTCATGTTTGCCATATTTTAATTTTCATTTCTATCTTATATTTATTTTTATATAAATATTAGCAAGTAATCTCGAAAATTCGAAATAAACTCCTATACATATTTTCTCTTTGGACTTACCTTCCTTCCTCTCCAGTTCAAATGTAAATCCTTTTTAGCGTATGGTTCATTGGTTTTAATCTAAAAATCTCAAAAAAATCGATGCACTTGTTAAAATTTGAGGAATAATTTTCATCATTTCAAAGACGAAGGAGGCAAATAAATCAGAACAACTACAATTTAGCAGGGATGTTATTAACCACTAGTAAGCTTTTGTTCTGATCTATGAGAAAGTTTCTATGTTTTAGTCAATAATGATGAAGTGAGAATTAATAATACAGGGCGATTCATTTAATTTAGACGTCAAAATATCTCGGAAAGTATGCCTGATTAGCAACGGCCATGACCTATTGCATGCTGAGAGGTTCTCACGATTTGTCTGGTGGACTATAACTGATAAACATCTCTCTATTTGTCCGGTTTTCTATTTTTATAAACAGGTTATATAATCTTCATGTTTTTATTTTATGAAACATCTTTAATTTTATCTTTTGTATATCTGTCTGTAGTTCCTCCCGATGCGCCTTTCATGGAAATTGGTTCAAAGTCGAAATCATCGATCCAGGTCCAATGGAAACCTGGAAATGACGGAGGAGATCGTATCAGAGGTAGGCTGCTTAAAGTATATTACAAACGAAATGTAAATATATTTAGAGAACGAATACGAAAACATCTATCTGTCTCGATGATGACATTTCCATAATACAAATTCCACCTTCCTCTTTGGAAAGGTTAATTGGCACAAACAGGAAACGGGAAGAGTTTAAAATTCGATTATGGAGGTTATAGAGAGAAGTGAAAATCATTGTTTTAATTTGGAAATCGTCTTAATTGGAATTGCCCAATGGCCATGAGGAAAAATTTGTTATTTATCTTCAGTTTTAACCTTGATACAAGAATTAAAAAAAGAGTCGAATTAGAATGGATTTATTGGAAAAGCCTCCTCATAGGTTAGGTCTCCCGTAATATTTTTCAAAGGAAAGCCTTTTATCATGTAGTTAATATATTCAAAGTCTATATCTTCCGACTTCTATTGCATGTAATCTATAAGTATAAAAAAACAATGTAAATAATAAAAAATTTAAATTGCTGATAGTACCCTCAAGATTTTTAATTTCTTCGCACCCACTTATCGAAATCAATTCTGATTAAGGAATCGAAGCAACGCCAGGAAAAGATCAATTCATCACCTCTCTGCACAACTGATATCAGGAAGAAGGGACCATGCTCTCACTCCTTCCCGCCCGGAACAAAGGAAACGGGACTCATAAGACCAGGCAATCCTTTCCTTAGTTGTCTTCTGTCCAATCATGAACGGGAGTTTTTTATAACCCAATACTATTTTATTAAGAGAGGAACCTGATGAAGGGCATCTCTTGTTGTAACTCACCTGTGCAAGAGTACACGGGCTATGCTTTCTTAAATGCCATCCACAGATCCAGCATTATACTGCGCTCTTAGTAGTCGGTTGTCTTTGATGAGCCTAGATATCCTTCGCGAACGTCATACCTGTGATTTTGAATGCTAGATTTTCTCCTTGATAGCACCATGCTCTTAAAACAATTGTCTATGATAAAGCTAAGAGGGTCACTGCTTCCTTAAGGCTGATATCTACTCTTCTAACGCTCACGTACAAAGTTTATTAAATCCAGTAAAGCCAAGTGGCGGCTTTTAAACCATTAAGTAATCGCTATAAATAATACAATAATCTTTTTTAATAAAGAATCATACTTTAACTCCACAAATTAATATTTTCATAAACTAATTCATTTGTTTTACTACCGAAAGGATATAACCAATCTTCTACACCTTTCAACAACGGGATCAAATTAGTGTTACTTTGCTTACTGAATTTTTACATGTTCTTCTTCCTCCTTCTGATTCCTCTAACCTAACGCATATTTCAAATGCTGATTATCCTTTCCGTGTTCCTGTTAGTCCTCCATCCTTTTATGCAACTCCCACTTCCCCTGCTGAAGTGACTGATATTATTACACAATTAAAGTCCTCCCAGGTTCCAGATCCTTTGGAATTTCGGTCTGATGTGGCCATTGCAGTAAAATATGCTATTGCGTTACCATTGGCACTCTTATTTAACAAGAAGTTAATCTTTCCGAGAAAGGTATAGGAAAGTAGCGGAAGCCCTGAGATCATCTATAAATCCTTTCATCTCACTTTTTAATCCTTCTCCCCAATTTTTTAAATCGAAAAATTGATTTTCTCGAACGTAGTATTTAGAAAGTAAAAGAGCTCTATCTTCTTTCGTTTCTCATCATTTCCGATCGAATATATATGACATGCAATATGTTGCCATAGTTCTAAAGACCAAGTAACTACCACCCCCACAATTTCGAACCCATTGGGACAATTTGCCCCTAACTTCATAATAATGTTGATCTTGCTTAGAGGAATCTGCATACCGACGTTCACTCCTTTATAGGCATAAATACGCGTAGACCTTTTGGTCTCCTCTAATTTCCGCCCCCGACACTCCGACCCCAGTGGGCCAATCAAAACCAAATTAAATAGTGAAGGTGCACATGTTTATAGTATGCTACATTCCGAATTTCAACCTTCTACCTCAAAAAATGCGGAAATTATGAAGGGGACGGACGGACGGACATTGTGAAAACAATAAGTAGCTCCATTCCGGGTTATCAGCTAGCATTGTATATGTGTAAAACCATTTATTTCATTCACCTATTCATTAGATCTACAACGTGTGCCCTTATAACCATGTATCAATTAAGTGTTGAATTATCTGTACCACAGAACATGTGCTACTAAAACAGTTTCTACTATCTTTAATTACACCTTATATTCATGTATGACACATCGTTACCAGTTGTTTGATATATTACATGCCATATCACTAGATCGTTATCTAGTACAGAGGGTAAGTTATCTGTGGCACTTACTCCTTCGAGGGAGTTTTGCGCCATCCCTATATCTTAACGACTGCTGTATGATGGTCGCAGCAGCCGGGACCGACGGCTTTACGTGCCCTCCGAAGCACGGGATATCACTAGATACTTTAAACCGATTCCTAGTATCATTTATTATTCGCTATATTCATTCATGACACGTTGTTAAGAGTTTTGTGATATATTGAATGCCATATGCTATCATTGAATTTTTAAGGGGGAATCATAATGGTATCATTAGTGCACGTGCTATTGTATTTCATTCGGGACACCTTAGTTTAGAACTTTGTTAGTATAACTACGGGAATCAATTAATAGCGACTACAACCTCTTTTAGATATCTTGGTCTTTTAATATCTCATGACCTAACGTGGAACATTCACATAGATGCATTATTGTCTAAATTAAACATGAAACAGGGTCTGATCTCTAGATTAAAATATCTTCCGAATAAACTCATCTTTATGTTATGGAAATATCTTCTGGGCATCGGCAACTTCCTATAACTTGACCCGTATCTTTAAGCTACAAAAATGATTCCTACGTATATTACTAAAAGTTCCTAAATCAGTATCTGTCACCGATCATTTTTCTACACTACGCATTATCACTATTTATCAAATATATCGGATCCAGGTATGCTCTTTTATATATAAGACCTTTAACTCGTTATTGTTGATACCTACTCCTATTGCTATTCAAATTTACCATGAACGATGCAAGTACAATACTCATTTCCAAAAAAGTTGGGACAGTGCAACATATAAGAAGAACTCCAACACATTTGTTTGGATTATTGTATTGCCGTTTATTTCAACGCATTACAATACATAAACGATAAATTAGGCATGGGATCACATATCTTTATGCTTAAAGAAAGATACAGGTGGTTTTCCTGTTTGGCAAGTGCAACACACACCCAAAAAAGTTGGGACAGCACGGCGTTTACCACGGTGTGGCGTCACCTCTCCTCTTGATGACACACTGTAATCTTCTGGGCATCGATGACACCAATCTTTCTAACACCGTAACCGGAATTCTGTCCCATTCCTGTTGGATACAGGTTTTCAGCTATTCAACTGTCCGGGGTCGTCGCTGTCGTAGTTTTCGTTTAATAATACGCCAAACGTTTTCTATAGGCGACAGATCCGGGCTGCAAGGGGGCCAATCCAACATACGAATGCGCTGCCGACGTAGCCATGCAGAAGTTATGCGCGCTGCATGCGGTCTGGCGTTGTCTTGTTGAAATATACACTGACGTCGTCCAAACAGGCGCCTCTTAGATGGCACCATAGCTTGTTACAGGATCTGTATATACGCTTCAGCATTGACGGTGCCATTGCAGATGTGCAAGTCTCCCCTTCCATGGCCACTAATACAGCCCCAGACTATGACAGACGGTGGTTTCTGTACCGAACGCCTGTAGCACGCGGGAATATCCTTTTCGTCTTTGGTCCGGAGTGTACGGCGTCCATTATTTCCGTAAACAATCATAAAGGTTGATTCATCGGACCAGAATATGTTCTTCCAGCGTGCTTGGGACCAATTGCGATGGGCTCGAGCCCATATCAGACGGCGACGTTGCTGTCGTTTGTTGATGTATGGCTTCCGTTGTGCACAGTATAACTTAAGTTTGCATTTGTGGATGCACCGGCGTACAGTAGTCAACGATAATGGCTTCCCGAAGAAATCGCGGGCCCACGTGGCTATGTCCGTAATCGCAGCATTCCTATGCGTGACGCAGTGACGTCGGAGGAACCGAAGAGCTCAAGCATTCAGAATAGGTTTTCTACCTTGGCATTTCCGAACTGTGATCTCACCACTATCTCGGTAGCGCTTGATAATATTATGTACTCTAGATGATGACAGGTTAAATCTTCTGGCTATTGCAAGCTGAGAAACGTTGTTTGTAAATTCTTGAATGATTCGAAGACGAAGATCTTCGCTAACTGGCTTGCCTCGACCCATCGTTCCGAATAAGTTACCTGAACGACGGATGGCAACTGTTATTTATACGGAATGTAGTACGACGTCATCATTCTAGATTATTCCCGAACAATTCGGAAGGTTCCACTACTAACGGCGCTTTCTACAACGTATGTCCCTACTATTTTGGAACGTGTTGCAACACCCCCATTCAAAATGAACGTCCCGGCCACGATACAAAATGTTTTGGTGCACACAGTATATTTATGTCATTTCATAAACGTATCTGCTATTTTGTGTTCGCGAGAAAGTTTTGTTACATCATCCCTTTTTGTTTTTTCTATATATTTTGCACTGTCCCAACTTTTTTGGAAATGAGTATTGTATTTTACTCGGTATGGCGATGAAATTTGTTTACCATTCACTAGACATAATTATTGCATCAGGTATATTTCCCATTCTGGGGTAAAAAAGCTGGGCAAAGAAGCCCATCACAGTTCGATCGGTATTCCCATATAAAAAATTCAGAAGGTTGCTTAAACATTATATCTTTCAATAATCTTTAATAAACATGAATCTTAACTACCTCTTTGTATTGCTAAGCTTTTTTAGATGGTTGTTATTTTTATTTATTTATTTATTTATTTATTTATTTATTTATTTATCATATAAAATCAGAATATTGGATGTTCCGAAGGTCACACAGGATCTGTGTGGAAACATCGCATAGGTGTATAAAAATATAAATATAAACAATTACAATGGAGCAATTAAAATTTTGGCAAAAATGAGACAAACATACATAAAAAATCGTAAAATTGCGTATAAAAAATAACTAATAATGAAAAGGAGATGAGAGAAAAGAGGGATTACAACAGCGGAGCAAAAGAAAAACGAACAGCGAACGGGGGAAAGACAGAGAGCAGAACATCAGTGGGCTTCGTCGATTAACAGAGTGCCAGCTAATAAAGATGATTTCAGTTCCTTTTTAAAAGTATACAGAGAGATATTGTTGCTTGTTTGAAATGGTAAGATTTGCCAGGCTTTAATACACGTGTATGTTAGACTTAATCTTCTGAAGTTGGTGGAAGTTGGGAGTCGTAGGTACTGTAGTTAGCTTTGCGTGTTGCATAGTTATGGAAGTGGCCATTTACTAAAAAATTAATAGGAGTATTTAATGTATATATGTTACAGCGAAGTTTAAAAGATAAAATCATTAAATTGTACCAGTAGATTTGAGTAACAGATAGCAGACCCGACTGATGAAGTAGAGTTGAAACGCTGGAGAATCTGGGGATCCCGAAAGCAATTCTAAAGAACCATTTTTGAGTTCTGTCTAGTGTAGATAGATTTGATTGAGAAGCGTTGCCCCAAAAAACTATACTATAGCATAAATGAGAATAAATAAAAGAGAAGTACAAAAGTTTAAGGGTGGGGAAAGAAAGGAATTTCACGCGAGAAATGAAGCCAAGACCAAGGAGAGATTCCATGATGACCGAAAGAGTGCGATCGCGGGTACAAGCGGCCGAAATGAGATTTCTGAGAGGTGTGGCAGGTGTTACCCTACTAG
Organism: Rhysida immarginata; assembly: GCA_023313115.1. Classification (NCBI taxonomy): domain Eukaryota; kingdom Metazoa; phylum Arthropoda; class Chilopoda; order Scolopendromorpha; family Scolopendridae; genus Rhysida; species Rhysida immarginata. The sequence continues at coordinate 385,393 of JAHWFO010041954.1, read as the reverse complement.
ATAGAGTGTACAGCAGCACAATGAGGGAATCTTCGGCGATTATTAGACCTAAGTATTTGAAACTAGAAATGGGGGTTAGAAGGTGTTGATTGATCCTTAAGACTCTGCGAGAAGGGTCTACTCGTTTATTTCTTAACCTATAGATTAAAAAAATAGCATTTTCGTAGTTCAGATTTAGAGAGTGATTATTTGCCCAGATGAGCACTTTAGTCAGCAGATCGTTTGCAGCGATTGAGAGGTCGTCTTCAATATTACTGGACAGAAGGAGGGTAACGTCGTCGGCATAATGAATACGTTTTGATGGCCCAATATAATTCTCGAAATCGTTAATGAAGAGGTTGAAAAGTAAAGGAGAGAGGATAGAACCTTGTGGGACACCAATATTTAAATTAATACAGGAGGAACTTGTTCCGCGGATATTTAGGGAAACCGATTTATCTTTTAAGAATGACTCGATCCAGGCAAGGGCATTACCGCAAATGCCGTAAGTATGATTTAATTTATCAATCAGTATATGGTGTGGGAGATTGTCAAAAGCTTTTTTAAAGTCGAGGAAAATTGCTATCGGCAGTTGGTTTTTAGCCAGTTCAGAAGTAACGTATTCATTTAATTCATGGATGGCAGAGATTACTCCTTTCTGAGTGGAGAAACCGTGTTGGTTGGGTGATAATAACTTGTTGACATTGGTATATTGGGATAGGCTTCGGAAAAACAGTTTTTCAAGAATCTTGGAAAAGATCGGTAAAATTGTGATTGGGTGATAATTGGAAAAGGAATTGTGGTTGCCTTTTTTAAAGATAGGAACAATTTTCCCTATCTTTAGTTCATCTGGAAAGATGCCTGTTAAAATTGAGTCGTTGTAAATTATAGATAAAGGGTAGCAAAGAGCTGAGGCAGAGAAGGTCACTACATCTTGCCGGATGCCTAAGAAATCGGTATTGGTTTGGGGTTTGCAGGAGACACGAAAAAAGACTCAGGGACGTTGGAACAGAGCCTTAAAGGAGAAGTTGGAGAAGTTGGAGTTGGTGTATCGAGTAGGGAAGGAAAGAAAGAAGGAAGGAAATCGTCCAGATTATTGGTGGTGAAGGAGCCATTGAAAATATCTGGAAGGGTTGAGGGGCGGTTGCTGCCTCGTAAAGAATTAATGATTTTCGATTTACGCAGTTCGAGTTGCTAATTAAGGTTGAATAGTATAAATTTTTATGGTATTTTATCTTGTTCTTACATTGAGCTAAGAAAGTCTTATAATTATGTCGATTGATGGAAGATGGGATTTTTTTTCAATAATTTGTAGGCTTGGTTTTTTTCGTTGAGAAGTTTCAATAAATCGTGGGTCATCCATGGATTTCTGAATGCAAATTTGTTCTTGTATTCAGTGGAGGAAAGGGAAGAGAAATAACGGTTGTAACCTAAATAGAAATAGCGTAAGAAGGAGGATAACAAGGAAAGGCCCGTGGATTCTGCATCCGAGAATATGGTATCCCAGTCCGTTATCTCCAGGAAACTTAAGAAGATGGCTTTGCGAAAAGGAGTAATAATATGCGAGGGTTGTGTGGGAGAGGACGGACCCTTTGATGGGATTGCTTCAGTTATAATGAATAACGGAAAATCGTCAGTTATGAAACAGATATTGTTCTAATAGTAAGGTATCTTAATTTTGCATTGTATTTTTGTTAATTTGATAACAATAATCGGTAAAGTATTCGCTACTTTCAGTTTAGGTGGCGCCGTCCTTGTGGCATTTACTTGAACTGAGCTAAGTAGGATTCGCCGTAGTTTAAATAAGGCTCAACACGTTGTTACAGCTAAAGAAATGAAAGGAAAAAGTACAAATGCTGCCCTGTTTAAGGCTACAAATCAAAAACGATGTTAAATGCAGTAAGATTATATTTTTTCCCAAAAAATAAAGCCATCAGAAAAAGTTGGGAAGTGAAACTTACAATGGGAAAAAAAGCCGCAGATACAATGAGTATCAACACAATTTTTTTCCATCACCCCTTGTAAGCGTAAATTAGCAACGGTAGGGTAAAAGATGGAAAACATTTACATATTTTAACATATACTACTAATAAAATGAAATAATATTTTTATTTTTATTTATTTAATAAAGTTAAGATACAACTACGCCCAGCTGGCACCAGTATGGTCGCTGACCAACGAGTTAGGTCCCAGCGGGCGCGACAATATAGCAAAATACAAGTACAAATAGGTGGCCGAGAGGGCAAGGGCATAGGATTTCTAGTTCTCGAGTTCGCCTGGTCGTGGGTTCGAATCCCGCCGTGGGCATGGATGTTTGTGTTTGTCCCGGGCTGCGTACAGATAACTTGTGTAAAAGGCACAAAACTACCTTACTAGTCGACGCCAAAAATTATAATAAACCAACCAATAATAATAACCAACAAATTGGTTGAGAGTAAATATTATGTTAACATTTAAACGTTAACAAACAACTAAATTAGTAAAATGACAACAAAGACCACGTGACATATAACAATCGCAAACTGTAATGAAGTTATCTGTAATTTCGTAATGTTTATCCTATTTCTTACTTATTTATATAAAAATAACTATACAAGTTACTATATCCCATACAATATTCAAAACTTGTTTTTAAAAGTTTGTTTCACGTGCAATACGTTTACATGTACGTAATATTACGGTAAAATCACTATTTCTATTGTTAGCTGCATTAGTTTTGATAACTTTATTTTGTTTGTGGATCATTAATAAGCAAAATATTAGGTCCTTTATTTCGAATCTACTTTTTCATATTTAATCAATTAATCACTTTCCAACTAAGAAATAAAATGTTTTAGGTATGCCAGCATTAAAACGAAAGTTGAAATCAACTGATATTCCTAGCAGGTGCTAGCCACATAGACCACTCGAAAAATATACCATCATACCGAAAAATATCACAGTGTAATATTCAAAGCATGTTGCTGAAAACGGATGGTGAGGTGGGTCTTACTTTCGCCACCATTTTTCAAAATTAGCAGCTTCCTCTATTTTCACTGAAAGTAGCGAATAGATGCATTGAATTATTTTTTGTATAAATTCATGCTGTTCTTAGTTATCCCGATGTTTAAATTGTTTTTATGTTTACTAATTTTAGATTACTATTTGATGTATTTAATAGCGTTCATGCCCGCTGAGACCTAACAAGTCGATCTCTGACTTACGGATTTCAGCAGGGCATTATTATTGTATTTGAACTAACTAAACTAAAAATAAAATAAAATAAAAAATGAAATCCCATGCCATGCCGATGTTGCGATTGGAAATGAGATCAATATTTAGTGTGATGTCCAGTGTTAATTTATATTCAGGTCATCTGAATATGCAAACGAAGACCATGACCCAGTTGCACGTTGACGATGAGGTTTGATAATAATTTATCCAGTTAGTGTATGTCCTCACAAGTTGAATTGTTTTATCCCTTTCGTTTTAATACTTTTTAATTATTATTGATACCTGATATAATCATATCTAAGTAATTATTAAATGCCCATGTAAACTCCTTAAATAATTATTTTATAAGGAGGTTTTAAGAGTTAACAGCTCAAGTAGTGATTTTACTCTATTCTGACTTATACAATAATAGCAAGTAAACTAAAAATAATTAAAACTATTGCCATTTGAAAATAATTTTAAAGCAAAATAGGAGGTGTTTTTCTTAAAATTCCCAGAGTGGGTAAAGAAAGTAATGTCTGCTTAAGTTACCCAATTTTGTTTACCATCTTCAAAATAGCCTCATTGGGAACGTATGCAGCGACCTTATCTTTTCCACGTCTCAAAAGCACGATGTTATTCGAATTTGCGCTCGCATTTCCCTTTGGACGTTACCGTTTCAGAACGTCGTCCTTTTAGTTCAACTTTTATTTTTGGGGAAAAAGCGAAATTACAAAGGTTTAGGTCCGCCGATATGTCTATTTGATGCAAACAGGATATCCGGTTTTGCCATCCATCGTCCCAATCGCATATGTCCGAAGTGAGCGTGGACTTAATCTACCTGTCAACAACATCTAGATTACAATGCCTGAAAGCTTAGCTTATGACATAAGCGCAGCGGACCAACACGATGATTACTGCTTGCTCTCATTACTAGAAATCTCAGACTTTCGATTGTAGGTCTTTGGCGATTGGGAAATTAAATGATGATTTTATAAAATAAATGAATAAAATTGTGTGAGTATAGAGAGTGATTCAAAAAGATTCATACAACAATAATGCTGATTTATTCACTCCTGACCGATTCGAACACAAGAAAAGACACATTAAGTACCTAAATTTTAGCTATAACTTTAATGTTTGATGGGGCTGCCAAAAAGGCAGTCCAGCTCCGCCCAAAGACGCGTCCAAGCATATCTGGGAGATTGACTCTTTTTCGAAGATGCGTTGTTTAGGTTTTGAGTTACCTGTATCTGCCCTCTCCCTCTCCCACAACAGTTAGTTCGATAATGTAGAATTAAATTCTTCTTTTAAACAACCAAATAATTAATATTAACTTTAATAAAAAAAAAGTCACTCACCAAAACTGTGGATAAAAACGATAAAAAACGAAAAAGAAGAAACCTTTCCATAATAAAATGTTTATTATGAATGGGCATTTCGAAGACAATGTCGTGTTAAATCAGCGTAATACAAAGAAAGAATGACATACCCAGGTATACAATAACAGACAAAAACATTAAGGTAGAAATAGGCCCGAATTTCCTGAAAGGGTCCTGTCCAATCATTAACGTAATAATAACCTAACCAAATAATTACAATGTAGAAAAGGAAGGAAAAATTTTGATCCAGCACCATGAGTATCGTTTTCACTGCTTTTACCAATTGAATTATCGCGGATTGGAAGCTTTAACGAAAGCAGAGTGATATTTGTGGTCCCTGGTTCTAACCTAAGTCGCAAATCATTTCTTTTTCTACAAAATAATTACCAAATTATTGGCATATTTACTCCAGAATGTCTTCACTGTTACTTTAACTAAATAACTAAGAATAAGATTTAATACTTAATATTCAATTAATGAATGACGAGTTAAAAACTACTCAGCCAAATGTCCAACAGAGATGGGGCACCATTGCAGTAAGCTAACTAACAGGCTTGAATCTCATTGAGCGTTTGTTAAAAGGTTAAATTGCAAATGTGTTAGAAAAGTAGAATTCAAAAGGAAGACTGATGTTTATTTGAACAATGTCATTGCAGAGATTGAAAAGATTTCACTCAACTAGTGAAAAGTTCAGATATTTGAGAGCGAGAATGTGAAAATGAGTCAGTGTTGCACTCCATATAAATCATCTTAAAATAAACCCAAAGCCCCCTTTGCATCAGTAGAAGGGGATTTGTGCGGCCCTGTACTAATTAATAAGTTTCGGTCACGTTGTGGCAGACAATATAGTCAGAGTGTTGGAATTTTTTATTTTGGACAAACTTCAATCTTGAAAGCCAAAATTTGCATTTTTATAACGAATCTATTAACAGTTTTTAACTGACACCATTGCCTGCAGTAGCATAAAGTAACAGGTATAAAATTTATTCCAGTCCTTTCCCGTTCCTTTGAACTATTGATATCGTGAGGCTTTCTTAAAAATGAACCAGTTTTGGTTTTGTTCATTATTTCTATAAAATTTGATATGTTAAAATCAGAACTATATTAGCGTAATTTTCTGTTGAGAATTAAGTAGAACGAGTATTTCACCCGTGAATATATCACGAGATTAAAAGAAAATTTATTACGATGCACTAAATTCGAGCAGCAATCACTTCCCAAAATTAAATAGTAATGCTCTGATATGCTACCCAAGTAATGGCATTTCTCGGTGCTCAAGGAAAATTCATGCTAAATACTAGTGGTTACGGAACACAAATAATTATTATTGTAAGGATTCTTGAATCTATATTTTCTGAAAAATTTTGAAATTAATTCTCATTACAATCGAAGGAAGGTCTTTCCTTAACAATCCAAATACTAAAGAATCTATTTTCTTATTTTTTTGCTATACTGTAAATCTTGTTCTAATTTACATTACTAAAGAATTACTGGCTATGAACAAGATTACAGCTGATATTTTTTTAATAATAGTAAAACATTTCAACTATGTTTACAAATATTTTTATAAATTAATTTCAGGGTTCATTTTACATTATAAGCGTGGAGCTGACCCTTATACATCTAAAGAGATAAGACCGGAGAAAAGATTGTATACGCTGGACGGTTTAGCTTGTGGTGCGACCTATGAAATATACTTGGAAGCATTCAACTCGATTGGTATTAGTCCGGCTTGCGATGTTATAGCTGTTAGCACGGAAGGAACAGGTAAAAAAAAATCTTCATTCGTAAGGTTTTATTGTCTTTATCTCTAATTTTAAATAGAGCGCCTTAATTTATAGCTTTTGTAATTGCTAACTGGCGAAATTAAGTGCTGTTATTGGTGAATTTTTGAAAAAACATCTATTAGAAACAATGCGAGAATTCATGAATCTGGAAGCCAAAGCCTAACATTATAAGATGTATAAAGAAAGCTTATTAATGAAACACTAAAACAAAGGTGACATTTCATTTATGCAGTGGCCTATAAAACGTGACAGAGAACTCGACAATATAGAAACTCATATTTAAGTACAAAATGGCTGTAATTAAGATGATAGTATTCAGAACAATACAAGGGTAAACAGTGGTATTATAATTGGAAATTATCTTATATGAATTGGGAAGAAAATTTACAACACAGGAGACATTGATTTGTGCCACAAGGAGAATCATATGCATATGCTAATTTTTCATGAATCTTCTTAGCTACAATATTTGTTCCAGCTTTGCAAGAAAGAAGTTGCTTATGTTGAGACTCCATAACCTCCTTTAAGATGGGACGTGAATGTTGCGCATCCCATTTGGCGAAGCCAGAATAATTTCTCGAATGTGTTCAACTAGATGCCCTCCACGTTCCCTACATTCAAGTATTTATGGCCTACATGCTAGGCCTACATTCAAGTATTTATGGTTTTGGTGAATTTCAAAAAGCTCAGTTCATCAAACGCTTGCTGATATGAAACGAGCTGATATTGAAAGCTAGAATAACACGATATCTTATAGCAATTTCCCGATACGTGAAACTGTCAAACCTCCGGCTAGTTTGCCCTATCAGTGATTAACATACTGAAATTATTTATCTATAAAATAAGCCATCTTTGCCAAATTTGATATGTTGGTCTTTTTAGCGCACCTTGTGTCCAGAAAAAAATATTCCCAAATTCTCTTACCATATTCTTATTAAGTTATCCACTAATTTTCATTGTGATCCCGTCGATGCTTCTCTGCGTTGCTCTGTGTACTGTCCGTTTAAGCATTACTATCCGGTGCAGTCGATGAGAATATTAAAATGCAGATAACATAAATATTCTGTACTAATAAATAAAATGCATAAATGTTGCAAATATAAATATTACAGTTTACTTACTCCGGACATGCCTACCAATATAGTACAATCTCATATACTATATTAAAAAAGAAAAATAAAATTAGAACATCAATTAATAAATGAAATTTGCATGCTTTTTACATGATTTATTAAATAAATGTTAGTTTTTAGTTGCCACCATTCAGCATATTAAATGCATATGGTATTTCTTGTTTTTATCGAATCTTCCCTCAATAGATGCAATCCAGATTTAGTGTATCAACAGCATATGAATAAAGCGTAAATACATTTTCCGTAAGGAGTAATGTGTTGCTTTTCTTTTGTTTTTATTGAATATTCACAGATGCGATGTCACCTTCAAAAGATGATTTGATTCGTGAAGGATTAACGTTCATCACGGTTCATTTAGACGCGTGGCCGAAAGTTGGCTGCCCTGTTCAACATTTTGGAGTCGAGTACAAAGCTTCGGATATGGACGACTGGAAAGTCGTTGGGACCAACATTCCGCCGAGCCAGAAAAAAATGGTCATTTCCGGTCTCACACCAGCCTCTTGGCACACGCTCAGGCTCACAGTTCAAACAAGAGGCGATTCCAAAGTCCTCACCTACAAATTCGCAACGCTCACAAACCTTGGAGGTCAGTAAAGATCCCAAAATATTAAATTGACTTTTTATAGGTTCTCAATATTTATAGGTTCAATTCCTTTTGATTTTTAGGAACAATTCCTCCAGAAATCATTGCAGAATTTATTCCGCCTTATGCATTCCTCATGGACCCCGTTATCTTCATCCCAGCAGTGGCTTTTGTAATCATAATCATCATCATCACTGTTGTACTCTGTTGTTATTTTAAACGAAGAAATGGAAGCATTGGAGTTCCATCTGGTAAACATTTTTCAAATATAGTTGGGTAATACTTAGACATCGGATAAATCTAAGTAAGCATTTTACCCGTAGCGGTTTTTTTTATTAAATGAGTGAGAGGGTAACTGTTTTTGCGTGAGATCGACAGCATTTGTTCATCCTTCCTTCCCCTCTTTATAACAGGAAAACTTATTTTTACAACTATATATAGAAGACGTAACACTCGAATCCATTAACGGTTTATAAATGTTTAAACTATGTAATGTATTCAACCAGTTCCTTAATTTATTCACCTCCGTTTCATTCACACACATATTATAATCTCATTGAATTAATTATCAAGATTATAAGAGTGATTAAAAATTATCAACGTAAACATTTTTTTACGTGCCAACACTCAATTTTACAGAAATATGCTTGTGTTGTTTTCCAGAAGCCTCAGATCCTTACAGCCGTATTAATACGTGGATCCGAAGCACGAGAGCGATGGCCATGAGAAACTACAACCGATCCTCTGACAGAAACCACCATCACTCCGACTCCAGGAGAAGAAGGAGGCGGAGAAGTGGAGGTAAAATGAAAATGATTCTGTTAATAATTTTACTAAACTTATCTTTATGTTAAAATGATTTGTTTGTAACAAACAAGCTAATAATTGTGTCACGAACATGACAGTCATTGTAGTCCTCATCCGTTGTAATCTTTTTCGTCTCAGTTTTTAAGTGATCATAAAATTACTGGAGTAGGTACCCAGTATTGGTTGAATATAGCGAAGCAGTTTAGAGTAAAGTTTAGAATCACTAAATTAAGGCTCTTTTGCTAAATTTGACTGACTTTATAGGGTTTAATCGTGATATAAAATTTTGTATTGATAATATTGTCCACCTGAATTGGCGAGATTATATCTTTAAGCCACAAGAGATGTGTATAAAGTAATCGTCTCTTCTGATACCCGAGAGAGCAACACTGCGATAGACTAAGCTTATACGAGATGCGGCAGAAAAATAATGATTCTGGCAACACTAAGCGAACCGAAAATGCTACAGCCTTCTCTGCACATGCCAATGAGAATAACCCCTGACATTGGCTCTGAACTAATATGAACTAGTCTCAGCTATTACACGATGGTTGACACAAGTGTTGCCAACTCAAAATAGGTTTTCCCGCTAAAACCGAGATAAAAAGTCCGCAAACATTAATTTACGTAAATTGTACTGATAAAATTAATTTGCTAAATTCACTAAGTTGGCAACATTAGTTGAGAATGTCTAAGTGAAGCCCTTTGTAACATGTGATAAGCCATATTAGCATATTCTCCAAGCTTTACAAAATTTGATAGTACAACGTTGCTCAAAATTTTATCAGTCCATTTTCGTATCGCATCTCACAAAGAGCTTAGTGAGGACTCTTGTGAAGTTAGACCGGCGACTGATGTTGAGAACAATCAATAGTGAGCAGTAGTGAGTTTAAATTTGAAGATTTACCGTCCAACAGATTTTAACCACTGCATTAGACGTTGCACTGCACGACGGCAACGCCCCAGGTCCCACGGTAATCTTCATTATCGAATTTTTGTCAAAACAATGCATTCCTGGGTTCCCTAGTCCCCCTTATTGCCCGATCGCACCCCACTGAGGCTTTTTTAATTCTCTCACTTGAAAACCCATTTGAAAAGGTGTCTTTTTGGCACTTTGAATAATATCAAGAATAGCGTAACTGACGAATTGAAAGGCATTCCAGCACAATCCTTCCAGGGAGACTATTACAATCAAGGGAAAAGACGCCCCCATCGGCATGTTGCTACCCAAGTAAACTATTTTGAAGGTGCTAACCTTGATTTGTAAAAAGAATAAAATTCATGGCTAAAAAATTTGGCCTCATTATTTTTGTACCTTGTAAGAAACGTTTTACATAATCAAAATTACATCCATCCCTGACTACCCGGATTCTACTGGATTCTGGCAGCTAAATCGTGGGATGTGAAGATTGCTTCTAGGAAATAGAAGATTCGTAACTTATAACCATTTGGGATTGCAAATATAAGTGATGGAATGATCTACTTGATCATATTCTTTTACATAAGCCATCGGGTCTTGAGCATACCAAAAACGCTAGCTGGTATATCGCCACTTGACAGCCAAATTGATTTGCATCTCGATCATTGTTATTGCTTTTGAGATGATTCATTGGCATAGAAGAATATATGTTGTTAGTTCAAAGTAATATGATCTCTTCGGAAACAAACGCAGAGATAATGAGCATATTCATTAAATTGGTACGTGCAATAAATGAATACATTAATCACTGTAAAATTTAATTAAATACTAGAATATCGCCAAAATGAACCATTAATTGGATTAAAAACAAACGTATCACTGTTTTTAACTAACGCTTTTAACAAAAAACTAACTCATGATTGCAACGAGGTGTTTCTGTTAATCCAGAAGAATCAAAAGCTAATCAGCTTTTGATTCTATATTACTCAATGATATAAATATAATTTTACTATATAATTCTGGGAATATAAAGGTATTATTAGAACTTGTAAGAGATTTCCAATTTGTAATAAAGCACACACAAAGCCTGAGACAATATCGTTTACGAACAACCTCATGTTAATAGAAGTTTCATCTCACCATTATCACTGGCTGGTTTCACGGTTTGAAACGTTTCGGAAAAACTGTTAAAAAATAAACCGTTTAAGTGGCTCAAACTTTGAAAACTGTATCAACACTAGCAAGGTAAACGGTTTTCTAAAAAATTGACTAAAGAGGGAGTTAGTTGTTTAAAACATGGCTATGGTCGCCTCCTTGAGTAAGGACGAAGCTAATGAGTTTGTAATTTATGTATAAGGGTCGTACAAATGAAAACGAAAATTTGTATGGGAAAATAAAAGATGACGTGTAGGATGGTAAGTTTTTGTTTTCAACAATTGCGAAACCCCACGTGCAAACTGAACAATAGGTTGCAAGTGCTGCATCAAGTGAGAAAGAACGATAGCTCGCGCTTCGAAGCTCTGCGTAGGGTCGCTTCGTCCAAACAACAAAATGGAGTCAACGAAACAGGAAAAGAGAGCAGTAATTCGTTTTTTGACATGTAAAGGAGTTTCAGTTTCTGAAACTCATCGTCGTATGCAGAACGTCTATGGAAATAACTGCCTAACCTTCACTCGTGTTCGGGCATGGAGCAAGAGGTTTTCGGAGGGACGGTCATCCATCATTGCAAGATGATCAACGACCTGGACAAGCAAACCGCGCTATCACGGACGATTTCAAAGCCAAAATTGACGCTGTCTTAAAGGAAAACAGAAGAGTGACAATCGATGTCGTGGTTGCTAAAACTAGCCTTAGTCGTGGAACTGTTCACTCTATTATCAGGAACCATCTGCACTACAGAAAAATCTCAAGAAACATCTGAAAGGCCACAGGTTTCAGTCGGACGATGAAGTGAAGGAAGAGGTTTTGGAATGGTTCCACACGCAACCAAAAAACTTCTTCCATAAAGGAATTACACGCCTTGTTACACAGTGGGATAAATGCCTTAACGCATTTGGAGAGTATTTTTAAATTCCTTGTATACACTTTGGATAAAAAAAAATAATTTTCGTTGTCATTTGTACGACCCTTATATTATCCAATGTCTAACTATATGGAGTCTCCACAATAAAAATTGGCATTCGCGACTTCTTCCGCCGTTACCCACACTCTGTTGGACGATTTGTATTGCGGATTCGCCGCCACTTTGGCTCGCTTAGGTCCTCCGTTTTGTTTTGACTTAGAAAAACGGAATTGCGCAAATAAACGAACTAATAAACGGCAGCTTGTGTCGTTTTCGTTTATTTCGTTTTTCTGCCTTCGTTTAACCAATACAAATGGTTTTTAAACCGTTTATTTTGAACCGTAAAACCGGCCACAATATTTTAATAACAATATTTTAAATTCAAAGGACGCTCTCCTTTATGCCGAAATTGCAAAACAGCATTGATTACGCACAGAGCAACTCTTTAAAGAAGAAAGAAAATAAACTACTAGTATTTGTACTTCTGAAACCTTTTTCTGTACGATATTTTCAATTGTCCTGTGCTGTATTCATAGATCCTTCTCCGTACGCGACTACGCATATGTCCGACTGCTATCCCGACGGGATCCCGGGGAGCAACAGCGGCAGCAGTAAACCCCAAAGCTCCCGCCCTTCTTCCAAGAAACGCCAAACTTCGGGAACCATTTGCAGTAGTGCCATCTATCCCCCACCAAGCAGTAAGAATAACCGCTTTGTTATTTCATCATATTAATTAAAGCTGTGTAAATACGTTTGTTAAGATTTAATTAAAAATTATTTTCAGGTACCTCTGCTCCACCTCCTTTCCCAGGACCAAGAATTGATTCCTTACAACAAAATACTTTAGACAAGTAAGCATGATGTAGAATATATAATACCATTACGGACCATTGATGTCCAAGAAAAGAAAAATAACATTCTCTCCTTAAGTAAATTATTTGTTCTTTAAAAAATTTTCTGATGTTTGTCGAAAAATTAAGTTTTTGCTAAAGATTTAAATGAAAATTAATAAGGCGCTTCTAATCTAATCATTAATTCAAGATACAATAATATTGAACCCATCTTAATGCTACAGATTTTAGAGGACTTTTTTATCGAAAATATTAAACAAAGGCAAATTAAATCGCGTTTAATTAGATTATACGAAATTACTGCGCTTAATAGCAGATGAATGGTTTTCAGGCTCGCCCAAAAATAATTTATTCATTTTGAGAACTGATAATGAACAGATTATAATGATAATTTAACATGTTCAAATTGAGATTATGCGGAAATGTATCCAATCATAAAATATGCAAATAAGGGATTTACATTGTTCATTGGATAACCTGCTGGATATAGCTACCTTTCTCTTCTATCATCAAATTTAAGCGGTTAACGGTATTGTAAACGGCAGATTGCAACATTGGATGTGAGATTTGAGCTATCTTTCTTTTGACAGGTTGGTCTGGTAAGATAAACCCTACTTTTTAGAAATCCCCATAACCAATACTAGTGGCCAAAAAACTATTTAAACTAATTTGCATATTTTATGATTGGAAACATTTCCGCATTATGCTAATATGAACATGTTATGATATCATTACAGGGTGTATCATAATTGGTGTCCCGTCTTTAGGTCCAAATAACGACTCAAGGGGAACAGATTGGAGGAAAATGAGTATTGATTATTTAGTTTTAATGTCCCCTAATTCAGAATAAAAACATTTCGCGTCCCTGGGGGTGAAGGGGTAAATATTGAAAATTTTAATTTTGTAGGGGTAAGGGTTAGACCCCATGTGTTTTTTAGAAAGTTGTAGAGCATCATGTAAAATGTGGGTTTAGCAAAAAACCCGGTGAAAAAATCTCATCCCCTGCCCTTTATCGAGTGGGTAAAGTGACAAAAACAGAAAACTCATTAGAAACTTATTAGAACTTTATTACTTATTAGAAAACAGTACATTTGAAAATGAATGAGAATGAATGAGTCATTACCCTGAAAAGCTAATGGTCTTGACCCCACTCGTTTTTCATTTCACATTTTACATTTTTTACATTTCCCATTTCCCATGTACAATTTTCAAATTTCATAATGTTTTTCCTGGGGGGAAAGGCACGGTCGAGTTTATTAGCTTTTCAGGGTAACGACTCATTCATTCTCATTAATTTTCTAAATGTAGACCCTACTGTTTTCTAATAAGTATGGTTTTTGTCCACATCGGCTAGCCATACCTTTCATTTTACCCACTCGATAAAGGGCAGGGGATGAGATTTTTTCACCGGGTTTTTTGCTAAACCCACATGTTACATGATGCTCTACAACTTTGTAAATAACACATGGGGTCTAACCCTTACCCCTACAAAATTAAAATTTTCAAAATTTACCCCTTCACCCCCAGGGACGCGAAATGTTTTTATTCTGAATTAGGGGACATTTAAACCAAATAATCAATATTCATTTTCCCCCAATCTGTTCCCCTTGAGTCGTTATTTGGACCTAAAGACGGGACACCAATTATGAAACACCCTGTATATTCTCATGTCATTAGGGTGATCCTAAACATAATTTTTTTGTTCAGTTTGTTGCTGGTCCCCTATTTGCCTTAGCTTAAATATATGATGTGTAACATGCTTTTTACACCCCTGAAGTTTCAGGATAATTAGTTAACTATTTTTCTAGATATTCGACAAAACGTCTAAAATCAATATTATTTTGTCCAACCCCTGTACATACAGTTTTTTGTATTCTGATCTTCATCTCAAAATGTTTTTCACAACATCGTTAGTACACTTCAACATATGTACCTTTCGTAGCTCTGAGAACATCTAGACGATATTCAATTTCTCGCCTTATATTCGCAAGCATATCTTCTGTTACCGTCAATATCGCATCCGTTATTCTTGCCTTTAATGTGTTCATATAGGATACCTATGTAGTAAACACTTTATCCTTAACATGTCCCCACAGAAATAAGTCCGGAGAACTTGGGGGGGGGGGGGGGGAAAGCTGTAGGGCCATCTCTTTTAAACTATCGGTTGAGAAACGTTGTATCCAGGAATTCACAAACTGATAATGCCCAGTGTGGCGGGGCTCCGTCCCGTTGTTAAATTACCCATGGTTGTACTCAAAATGCATTGAACTTTCTCTCTCATAGGTGCCATTTTCAATATGACCGATGTTAGCGCCATCTTTAACCATACAAGATCCCATACAAACAATTTTAAAGATCTTTGAGATGGTTGGTTTGGTTTATTTAGAATTTTTGGCGTCGACTACTAAGGTCAATTTGCGCCCATTACACAAGTTATATCTGTACGCAGCCCAAGACAAACACAAACAAGCAATGTGATCTTCCTCATCTAATGTGAAGCCCCCATCCGATAACAATTACACTAATAAACATTTTACAACGTAATTTTGTATCTTTAAAAAAAAACACGTTTATTTATTCTATTTTAATACTTATTCTCAAATATGCCATACAAATTTTTCTAGCACGTAGAGCATTCTTGTTTTTCAATGAAACATTTTAATATTATTCAGTGTTTGGAGCGTGATAAATTTGCTTGTGATCCCAAAATATGGATAGTTTAACATTGCTGCCGGTTCTCCTCACACTCGTTACTTTAACATTGCAACGTCTATGTGCATAACTTGGAACCGTGACGTGATAAAAAAAAATCTGAAAGCAGATTCGAATTCTACACATCAATTACTTCTTAGATCTGTGATCTTGGATGCAAAAGATGTGTTGACTATAGCTGCCGCCACGTAAGTTGAACGATCTTTTTGACATGCGCAGTAAGTCATCTCATCAATATGGTTTGTCTGGATTTTACCCATGATGCACTTGTTCTACTATAGTAATGGTGAAGATATCGTTGAAACGTGGAAAGCCTATTAAAAGTCATAATATAAAACAAATTGCATTCGAATCGACTATTCTGCATCATTTTTTAATTTATTAATTTCATTTATCTATTTAAAAGAAGAAACGAAAATAGAAACTAAATGTAAATACGAAAACAATGTTTCGAAAACGAAAGCGGATGTTTCATGGAATAGCTAAGCGATTTACTTCCCGTTAACGTCTATTGGCTGGCGTTAGAAATGACGTCATCCTGTCGTTCAACACTATGGTGACAACTACTGTGCCCGCGCCACGAGAAGGCGGTTGCGTTTCCAAAATCTCTCACATGGCGCGCTAGGTGCTTTGGCCAATCCATTTTTCTATAGGGTAGAAGTAGTTATGCTGGAGAAAGAAACAAATGCTTTATATGAAATAACGTTCAGAACAACCTTCCTTCCTTCAGAATGTAACGTTTTCCCTTTTACCATTTTTGCACGAATTTCCATATACAAAAATAACTTTTTCCAAGCCCTGAGTAACTTTGCAGAATACTACTCCTACCCTTTAGCAAAATGGATTGGCCAAGGCAGCTAGCGCGCTATGTGAGAGATTTTGGAAACGCAGCCGCCTTCTCGTGGCGCGGGCACAGTATAGTGTTGTTATTATTATTATTATTATTATTATTATTATTATTATTATTATTATTATTAGGAGTAGTAATAGTAATTGTATGTGGCAATTACAATTAACACAGCTTTTAAATTGGCCAATTGCACTCAATTATGGCTGTTCTTATAAGCGGTGGCATATCATTCCATAAAATTAGGGTATTTCAGAATATTTTCTTGATGCAGAAATAAGGTATCCTAGCTGAGGTTCTAATTTAAATTTCCAGAAAGCTGATTTAATTTATATTTGTAGGGAGTTCATATTCAAGTTTAAAAATTAGTTTTAATATACGTAAGTATAACGTTTATTCACTTAAAAATATCTTATTTTGATTGAAACAATGTAACTCTTATATTACTTTAACAATTTAAGAGTTAATCCCACTTTCAATTATTTCTTATAGATTTAAAAAAGCCAGTGAACAGAGTAACAATTTTTCTAGCTTAGTAAAACAGATAGGAAATGAAGTAAACGTTGTATTTTATGAAATGACCTCTCAATCTTCGGTTTAAGCCTGAATGGTTAACCGAATGATTTGAATAACGTCCAGCAAGAAATGAATGGCCGTGGGTGCTTGAAGGCTGGAGTAAGCAGTTCTTTTACAATATTCATATAAACAGTGTTTAAGGTGTTCAATGTATGTGTAAGAGAGGGAAAATGTACAGTTTGAAGCAACAGGCTGGTTGATGACAAAGATTATAGTTGGCTTTCCAGAATCCCAGTTAAGAGGCTAAGCGAAGAATCACAGTTAACAATCATAAATTTTCTTAATTTAACAACTCGGAACAAGCAGCTTCACAATATAAATTCATGATGGAGAGTAAATTTTAGGAAATAGCAATTCAATGCAATATATTTTGTAAACTTTTCATTTGTGTACACTTTCATTTATATATATTTTCAGAGCAAATGAACCTACTTTTTCGGGAGGAAGGCCGAATTTAAATCATCCTGGATGGGCTACTCCAGTAAAACATCCTCAACGAAACAGTGATATATACGACCCACCTCCAGCATGTAAGTAGTCGTATTGTGTTTGAACTTTGATCTCTTAAACTGCAACAATAAATCAAAACATTAAATATGTACAGCTGTTCACAGAGTGATCCAAAAATCAGGAAAATTCTTTAAAACTCAATAATTCGCACATGAATGCAGATAAAAAGATCCTGTTTGCACAGAAATGATTGAAATGAACTCGAATTTTTTTTCCAGGAAAAAAAAAATTAATGCTAGAATTTTAATTAAATAGGTGAATCTTCTTTTCTTTTTTTTTAATTTTATAAATGACATCAAAGTAATAAAAAAAGTCACCAATGCAAATCCCGATGAAACTGGATGCTTGAAGAAGAAACGAAATAGGATGAAATAGGATACTTGAAGAACAAACGAAATCACGGAGTTGTTGAAGGAATAAAGAATAAAGACAGGTAGAAAGTAGACAGGAAAGGTGACAAGACGGTGGAGAGTTGACTTTTTGGAAATACGGCGATGTAGAAGAAGTGTTCGGAAATATGTTGTTGCAGAAGAAATGATCGAAATTTATTGAATGAAATCCAAATAATATAGATTAAAATAACGTTCTCGAGAGTTTTTTTTCTCATCAGCGAGTTTGGATTTGAAATTAAAAGTATAAAATGAAAGTGAACTTCTACACTCCTGTCTTTGTTCTTCATTCTTCCTACAACTCCGTGATTTCGTCTGTTCTTCAAGTTCATCGTATTTTGTCTCTTCTTTAAGCGCATCCAATTTCCTCGATTCTTCGAGTTTCATTCAGTTTCGTCCTTCATCATCCGATTTCATCGGCACTTGCATTGGTGATTATTTATTTACGTCATTTATAAATTTAAAAAAGGAGATTCACCTAAATAATTAAAAGATTACACACCACTATTTCTCTCATTTCATAATGCCAGAATTTTTCGGTGTTTGACCAATAGATGACGTTATCAAGTTATAGACTTTAGAGCACTAGATGTAGAGAGTAGCGACAACTCCTGCCTCGGCGCCATTGTTGTGGCAAAAAGCAATCTTCCTAATGCTGCGCTATAGGAAATCCATGATATACCGACTCGAATTATAGTTTGTATAAGACAGAAATAAATACGAAGAGCATCTCAGTGCCAGATAAATTTATTAACTTAATACATAAGTTATAGAATTGATAATAGAGTTATGTCTAATTGTGATGTTTTAACGATTTCCATAAGGAAAAAATTAGCAACTAAAAATTAAAACTAGAGAGATGGAATGTATTGTTTTGTAGACTGATATGCCTAGCGTTATAATAGAATAGTTAGATATTATCGCTATTAACGCTAGACATATCTATCTAAAAAAACAATACATTCCTTCTATTTAGTTGCTAATTTTTCCCTTATGGAAATAATTAAAATATCACAATTATTAAATTAATTCAATTATCCTTTTTTTAAAAAAATATGAATTAATTCGATTAATACTGAATTATATAATAATTAAATCTCGTTTGTAGATTTTTTTTCACAGATATAAAGAAGGAAAAAGTGATAGTACAAATTAAATGGAATAATAACTTATTTGCTTAAAATTTTTATTAAAAATTATAATTTATGGACATCGCATCTCATGACAGTATATTTATAAAATTTTTTCCGGATTAAATAGAAAAATCTTTCAAAAAATAAACATTTATAATTTTCTCATAAACGTTATGACAATTCGGGTAAACGGAGCAATGACATGATTAAGAAATATTGTTTGCTTCTTTCACCAGACATCTTCATGCACTCTTATTCACTTTTCAAGTTCGTAAATTAATTTGAAGACAATTTCAGAAACAAAACAAATAGACAATTTTTACCTTTTGTTTCAAAATTAATATATGAATTCAATTCCGTAAATTTTTTTAATTCCAGCCGATGAATCGCCGTTGTCAGATTCCTGTATCTTTTATTTACCTGAGGTACTCTTATTATTGAGCCTGCTAAATAATACAAAGACTGTTTTTCGAGTATATCAACGTGGATATTGTTTGTTAAATTAATATTTTTATAAGAGTTTCTAAATTTGTGTCACCTTTATCAAACACACTGCAGTTTTCTTCATCCTTTATTATTATTATTATTATTATTATTATTATTATTATTATTATTATTTATTTACTTATTTATTTATTTATTTATTTTTACTTCTTCTTCCGCACTTAATAAATATGCAGGTTCAACGTCGTTTTCTTTAGACAGAAAATTTTTATATTTAATAAAATCTCGTAAGACAATTCATTCATAAAAAATCTAAAAATAAAACACGAGCATGGAACTGAAATAGATGAATTCATGTATATTGCATTCAGAGCATGTAGCGAGGGTGGAGGGGCACTGGTGCTGTACAAAATACAGTAAGGGGGCAGAATTCTACTGAAGTACAGCAGTGATTGCATGGCAAAATAAGCTAAACGAACGGTGAGCATAATTGCTTTTGCCACAACAATGGCTGCCATGGGCCTCGTGACTGCCCTTGAACCAATGAAAGACGAGGATTGGCGGTATAAAAGGATGTCGCTACTCTCTACATTTGAATGTAGACAAATGCAAGGCGATGTTTGTCTCCAAGAAGAGAAAGAGATCATTAGAATCTCTAACACTATTTGGCAAAAAACTGGACTGGGTTGAAACTTATAAATATCTTGGTGTTGTTATTGACTCTAAACTTACCTGGACTCCCCACGCAACTTATGCGTTGAATAAGGCCAGGAGAGCCAAGTTTAGCTTGATTGCTCTGCTGGGCCGGAATAGTGCTCTAAACATTGATAATAAACTCCTACTCTATAAGGTCATTGTTCGGACCATCTTGACGTATGGTATGCCCGTCTGGGCCACAATGTGTAAGACTAGGTGGAAAGAACTGCAAACGTTCCAAAACGTTACCCTTAGGACTATTGCGCAAAAACATCGGAGAATTGTTCGCAATTCCTCCATTTATAATGACTTCAACATGACTCATATTGGCAAATACGTTCAAGGGCTCATGGAATCCATGCTGCCCAATATAGAAAATCATAGCAACGAGCTAGTCTCGGGCATTTTAAATCATCCTATGCATAGAAAGAGATATCGTGATCCAAGGCATATACTTGATATTAATTTTGAAGACATTGATAATGTCATATTTCCAGATTACTGGACTTCATAGGTCGTGTTTTATCTAATACTAGTGGTCTGCTTCTAGTCTAGACAGTCGTCAATCAAATTTTCCTCCACCAAGAGGAGGCAATTTTCTTTCATACTTTGGATGACCATTGTGGGTACATCAGGCTTCTTTTCTAGTTCAGTGTATTTCCCTTGGAATATGATTATGAAGGGTGAGATTATGGAAGCTATGCTTCAAGTTCCACACGAATACCGATACACTACACTGTTCGATTGTCGATTGTCTCTACATCTAGTGCTCTAATAGACATTAGAGATCCTGTACATATAAGAGATACAACAACTGCATAATCGAAAACGTTTGGTAGAGCCAACACGTGACTTATGGATGCCATTATGTGCTAACTGTGCTAGCAGATGCCATGCGATGTCGATACTTGCATGATGCTAGTCATCGTGAGTTGTAATTTTCTTACGAATTATAAAACATTTATGAAGCTAAAAGCATAATGCCTAATTGTGCTACAGTAGGTGTTCAAACGGCGAGAAAAACGGCTTTAAAATCCACAGATTTCTTGACGATGAGCAACATCGAATTTGGGCAGCAAAACTAAGTGTGAACTTAATTATGTGTAAAAGTTATAAATGAAATTAATCTTTTTTATTACTTTTTTGTATACAATTATTACAATAATTTTAAAATTATCATTTATAAAAACTTTTCGATCGAAAAATAAAATCCTTTATTAGTTTTAAATTTATGTATTTTTTTTCATGCTTTTTAATTAATATTGTACCAAAACTCCTTGTTATTCCCCTCTGGAGTAATGTGATATACTGTTTTTTGACATACACCAGTCCAGTTGAGATTATCGCAAAGATATTAATTATCGTGAATAAAGCACTCTAGCTCTATCTTCTTCTAAGGTACGTGATCATATAGTGAACAGTATTGTTTTGTGACCTCAATAAATTGAGTTCAGGGCTGTCCCTCACATTCTCCTTTCAATACATCTATGCTGTAGGCAGTTTCAATCCCAACTTACCTTTTGGGTTCTATCCAAAATAAACACACGTGTTCAAGCATGAACGCAATTAAAATTAAAGATAAAAAAAGGTTTTTTATTGAATAATAGGATATCAAAATTTGTGATGCGCATGTCTCGTAACCACCATCCCTCCCCCCGCCCGCCGGCCCCCCCGGCGGGCCGCTTGTTACTTAACTCCCCC
Organism: Rhysida immarginata; assembly: GCA_023313115.1. NCBI lineage: Eukaryota > Metazoa > Arthropoda > Chilopoda > Scolopendromorpha > Scolopendridae > Rhysida > Rhysida immarginata. The sequence goes on along the minus strand of JAHWFO010041954.1, from coordinate 363,690 downwards.
GTACCGCCTCTTCGAGGAAGGAAGAAAGCGCTTTCTTCCTTCCTCCGAGTACCGCCTATTTGCTATACAGGGTGTCCGGAAATAAATGGTAAATATTCATACACGTGAAAGAACATGTATAAAGAAGCATTTTTATTCCTATGAACATGATGTCGCAAGCCAACCCCCACAGAGATACAGGGGGATTAAGTATGTTGCGCTGCCTGATTGTTGGCGTCCCGCGAGCGACTAGGCAATGTGGTGCAGCCCAGATTGGAGCCTACTGACCTGTTCGAAGGTGCTGATGTAATGGAATAAAATCAAGTCACATCACATAACATTACACTACGTGGAAATAAACAAATAAGACACCCTACAAACGCTGTAGACTCTTAAGGTAATATCTTGACGTAGACTGTGAGCAATGCACATTCAAGCTGTGGGTAAAAACAAATGTGAACAAAGCAGACGCCACACAAATGTCCATTGCGTATCAAGACTCACAGCAGGTGTTCAAAGGTCCGGCCATGTATTTGCACGCACAGGTTACAGCGCCGTAGTAGCGACTCCCGTGCATGATGTAGTACATTCGGTTGTCCGCGGATTGTTTCACCTGCTACAGCAATGCGAGCGACCAGATCATCAACGGATGGTTTGGTTTGGTTTGTTTGGTATTAACGTCCTTTTCAACTGCCATGGTCATTTCAGGACGGCGTTACAGGGGCCGCAAATTTTGCCTCGGAAGGATTCTTTAACGTGCAGCCGGCAAACGACTACACGGGACCAACGGTTTTACTTCCCTTCCGAAGGAATCAACGGATGGAACAGGTATTTCGTACACCAGTGACTTCATGTAGCCCCACAAAAAGGGAAATAAAAGGCGGGACTCGAGAGAAAAGAGACAGAGAGCAAGTGCAACTTACTTTAATCCCCCTGTATCTCTGTGGGGGTTGGCTTGCGACACCATGTTCATAGGAATAAAAATGCTTCTTTATTCATGTTCTCTCACGTGCGTGAATATTTACCATTTATTTCCGGACACCCTGTATAACGCTCCCTCCATAAAACTCTAGATAACCAATGACCCTGCCGCCCCCTAGGGGGCGATATCGCCCATTTTAACCGTGTAGCTACATCACAGAGAAGAAGCCCCCCTCTAGTTGGCACGATTATTAAATAAGCGTGTGTTTTTTTTTTTTTTTTTTGGCTTTACCCCCCCCCCCCCCCTTTGGTCGATCACTTGTTTCAACAATGGATGGCCAGCTGATTCAGATATCAGCGGAGTTTATTGCATCGATTTAAGCTCTCTTAAATTAAGGGAAAAATTATTTAACGAAATGAAATCTCCTCTCCGCCCCCCCATTTCTCTCGATTTCTTACTTAAAAATGAATAAAAAGGTATTTCTAACAATAAAACTTCAGGTAAAATCATTTTTTTTATTTTTGGCGCTTATGACAACTGAAGAAAAAAAAAAAAGACAGGTAAGAGGATAGACTCGAACCCGCAAGTTTCGCTACCGCAGGCAAGTGCATTAACCAATTCCGGTGAAATTAATGCAAATTCTTTAAATATATAACCAGGGAAGAGGGAGAAGCTGATATAAGCTGCATTCCTTGACGTCGCTTTTTGTAGGCTTTCTTTTGATGTCGCTTTTTTTAAAAAACGAAGGCGTGTTGACCTAAATCCTTTTACACGAATTACTTTTATATGGGCCTCAACCTGCATGTTTAACTAAGCCCATCGAAATCTGTGGAAGTTGTATGTTTAAAAAATTACATTACTTTAAGGGAATAACTATTTAAAGAAAGTATTATTGAAATTTTAGAATGTATGAAAAGTAGAAAAAAAAATCTGCTTAATTGACCAAACGGCCAAACCGTCACAAAAAGGAATTCATTAGTGAATAAATCATAAGATGTTCCGTGAGGGTTTTATTGTACGCCAACCTCAGCTGTTGAATTTTTCATCATGAATTCATTAGTGTTTAGCACAAAATGGCGCCCATGTGATTAGTTGTCGTATCTCTTATATATACAGGATCTCTAACATACATTAGTTTATGCACATTTTCAGAAGGTAAGATGCTGGATTAACTATCGGTGAGACGGTACTATCTCTATCTGCTTCCGAAATAGCGTTTGCCACGAGTACTGTTCTTTTGATATCGTCTGAAAATGTGAATAAACTGATATCTATTAAAGCACTAGATAATACCTGAGAACGCCATCAGTTGGTCAAAAACCGAACAATTCTAGCATTAATTTATTTTTTCCTGGAAAAAAATCCGACTTCATTTCAATCGTTTCTGTGCAAACAGAATATTTTTTTTAACTGCATTCGCATGCAAATTATTGAGTTCTAAAGTTTTCTCCTGACTTTTGGATCACCCTGTATATAGAGAAACGAATTCGTTTGCATTGTATATGAAGATTGTTTTAAGCAAAAAACAGCTTAATTAAAAGTTACAAAAGATTAAAAAAACATTATTTTATTAGTTTATACGTTACATTTTTTTTAATTGATTTCTTAAAAAAAATCAATAATTTTATAATCTGTTATAAGTCATTGGAATCCGTATAAAAACTTAAATTGCTAACGTTAAATTTATCATCATTCCTAAAATAAATTTAATGATTTATTATTATGATTTTTAATGAATATTATGTTTTGGTGTAGCTCATATGTTTAGAAATTCGCTGCCGAGTCCAGGTAGTGAAGCGGCTTCAGATGCCACAAAATTATTAATGAATAAAAGGTAAAAGTCAATTCAAAGTCATTTTAATCTCATTTTATTTTATAAGTAAAGACTTGGATATAAATCTACTATTGTCAGACTTACCATTTGAAAACACAGGAGATGCCTTAAACACAAATTACACGCATCAATTAGCAATTTTCAGTTTTTACAATTTAGAAACAAAATTTTCACCTGGAAACTAAGTTTTCCTGCTCAACATCCGAATGATCTTTTGGTAATAGTATGGAATAGCTTGAACATAAGTCAATCATAATACATATCATAAATTAATTAGCTAATACGTATTTAGGTTTGTCATAAATTCAATTAGGTTTGATAGGATTGAAATCTACAAAAAAGATTCTAATAAGTTCTAATAAATTCTTAAATACGGGCAAGGAGAAATTTTCAGAATCTGTTCTATGTTTCAAATTGGATTTATGTGTTACTTCTCCTGTTCCCCATTGGTAAAATACTTTTTTGAGTTCATTTATGCCCTCTCTTATTATCTTCTGTTGAGACTCAACCAGTGAATATGATTTAATTTACCCGACCATTCTCCTCCTCTTAGGCTATGTATTCTCCATTCTTAAATTTTATCTTCAGCCTCAATTTTGCCGTTGGGAATGTTTTCGGTATTTCATGGACCGGATTTCAGAAGTAAGTTTATTCTGTGAAATCTAATGAACATATGGTATTGTGAGGCATGTGCTACGAAAGGTAAACATTCAGAGTGCCTGAATAAATGATTATTGTGGATTTGTGGTTTCTCGTCGTTAGTATAATCACAGAGTTTACATGGTAGGTAAGCACACAGAACGACCTCTGCTATCTAGTAAACACCATTTCCCTTAATCGCTCGCTGCTAGAAAGTGAAATGACCTTTTCGTAGCACATGTCTCACAATACCATATGTTTATTAGATTTCACAGAATAAACTTCTGAAATCGGATCCATCATTTGGACTTTGACCCTGTATTTTCTGAAGCAATTGAATACGATACATTTACAATTCATTACATGATAATAAAGATCGCTTTTAACAAGATTTACAATGTATTGCAATTTACAAATTAAAATATTTGCATTTGTTAATAATTTTAGTCTCATTAAACATCTTTTTTTTTGTCTCGCTTTACTAAATATACGATTGTTTCATCTTTCCATAATTTAATTATTTGTCTAATTGATTTTATTATTATTTTTATTTGCAGAAAATAAAGTTGTATTTCTTCTTGGTTTCGTTTTTTTGAATACTATATAAAATTACTTCCAACTGCCAAAAACGACGGGGGACGTGAGAGCCATCCATTCGTTCCACGAAACGTCTTTCTTTAACTCCGAATACATTGCTCCGTCGTTTACCATGAAATCCATGCAAGAAACCAACTACCAAACCAAACATTTGCAAACCAGATAAATAAGATAAATGCATTTCATATTTAGTTATGTTCGAGGGCCATTGAAGGATGTTACCAAATTTATCATAGTTGTTAGCAGTGCTGTCTTTATATAGTGAATCAATATGAGTGGCCTATGCATTTAAGTAAGTACAACAGGCCTATATTCCTCCTACAACAAATGGACTTCAATCTGATGTTTTAATTCAGAGGGATCATTTTTTGAAAATACCAGTTTACAAAAATTTTACATTTTTTTATATTTTTATATTTTCTTATTTATAAATACCGAAATATATGACGAACTTGTTTAACTACCAATAAAATCAAATATAAAGAACGTAAAGATAAAATGGCCATCTTACATAATTACACAAATGAATTCCTATAAGTATTCACTGTTGTTATTTTCATGTTTACCTTAGAAGAAAAAATTACTTAGCCCATTGTATGAATTGCACGTGTTTATAAGTTATTTTTTAATTGTTTTTTGTTATATACATACATTTCTTAATGTGGTTAGATGAATCATTTATCACTTGTTTTCCCCTCTCATAAACGTTACTCTTTGAAAGTTCACTGTTGTTGAGTTTAGAGCAGAAATTGCCGACTGAATGTGTTTCCAATTTTAGCCGAAAGTTATTTAAAAGTAAAGGTTATTTCACTTACATGGTTCTCGTCAAGTATTTTGATCAATGTTATATGATCCCTACTGAGGGATGTGCTGGATCATTGCCACTTTTTTTCATTTTTAATTCTTGTCATATTTAATAGTTCGCAGAGAGAAAATAAATCATCAGTAGATTTGTCTAGGGATTAGAGTTTAAGATGAATCATTATTTCTTTGGAGATATAAATATAAAACAAAAGGGTGCTCAAATGAATCACATCTCTGTAATCTACATCAATTAATTTTTCAATGTTTTAAAAAAACTATATTCTCACTTCTGTAAATTGAAACAAATAACATAAATCTGTACTGTAAGATTGCTTTAAAAATGTTTTCGATATGAATCATTTTTGGTTTTCTTCATCTTTTAGAAAATTTTGGTCCAATAAAAATTTAGACCTACAAATCTCTTGGAGTTTGATTTTTTTATATGTGTAATGTGCAATAAAATTTTCGGACCGAGATTATAACAGTAATGATATTAAAGCCCAATTTCGGGAATAGGCAGAACTAGGTGAAGAGAAAAATTTTTTAATTGTGGAATTTTTAACTTATTTGTCTTTAGATTATCGATCTCTGTATTGTGTTTGTAAACAAAACGAACAGACGCCTTACAGACCATGTAATCTATTGCAGGAGGAGCGATTCTCATGACTTGTCTGTTGGACTATAAGCAGAACCACCGAACTCCCTATCAACCAAGATATCAACCAATCATGACACTGCAATGCTTTTGACATCCGTCTCACTATCTTTCTATTGCTCGTTGTTTGCTGCATATAGGGCTGCTTGTCATTTCTTTCTCTTTACACCCTGATGAAGGCAGAATTAAATGCCGAAACTACGTAGTTGGTTTACCCTAAAAATTTATACACCAAGATATCTGTTCATTTTGTTAACTTATTTGGTTAAGGCATTTAAGGGTTAGAATTGTTTCAATGAAATTAGTTTTCTTTCCATCGTGTCGAATTTTTTTACATGGAATAAAGACCAGCGACTAAATTTTTAAACTTAAAAATTAAAGAAAGCTGCTGCTGAAACTTTCGAAATTCTTCTAACTGCTTACGGTAAAGAATGTTTATCGAGAATAAGTATCTTTGTGTAGCGTAAAGGGTCCAAGAAGAGGAAGAGCGGTTGGATGATGATGAAAGAGTCGGACTGATAAATTGATATTAGTCATTCAAAAGTCGAACTGAGTATTCGGACGACAGAAGAAACGGCAGGGATCAACAGAGACAGTTCATCGCGAAAGCACGGGGTGTTCCTGAAAGTTGCGGTGACCACTTTAATGCACTCCCCACAGAAACTAAGGGATCATAAGTTGGAGATGCGAAAATAGCACAGAAGGTAGATTAACTCACAGAATAAAGAAAATGGAACTTCATTAACTTTCCCATAAACAATCCCTAGTCAGATAAATGTTTTCTTTATGTAACAATGTGAAAATTAGGGCAGAATCGAAAAAATTATATCACTTGCGTATTTTTGCCATTTCACTACAGTTGCTACTGTATTGTTTGAAGCTAATAAGAGATTAGGCCCCCGTGAGCCTTAATTACTGCTTGGTACCGTTGAGGCATGCGCCCGACAAATCTGCGGATGGATATTTGCGGGATGTTTGCCCATTCTTCTTAGGAGACTTCTGTAGTTCCTGGAGAACTTGACCAACGGCTTTTGCGTCTAACTTGCAATTTCTTTTGTGGATGCCCCGACGCAACTGTTTATGGGACTGAAAGTTGGATTTCCAGCTATCGAGCCAACGCCACCTAAAAAGTAACGCCTGCTCACTGGGTCATCAAATCCGGTCTGACAATCCAACTTTCCTTGTTTACAAGAAATGAGAAAACACCTGTTGTAATCAGTGTTTTTTCGTTAGTTGTAAACAATGAAAGTTGGATTGTCAGCCCTCGTTTGATGATGCAATCAGCAGGCAGTGAACAGACTTTGTTTTTTAGGTGGCGTTGATCGAGCCAGCATGCAGTACCATTTTCAAAATGGCCGCTAACAATAGATGCCATCCACAATTGATGTCAAGATTTACTTTTGCAAGTTGGGTATTGAGGTATGGGCTTTTTCTTTACTAAATATCATTTCTTTAAATGGGGACATCAGATTTTAGCATATACTTTTCTTACCAAAAATACACTGATTGGAAGAAAGTAATTGGACACCTCGCACAGTGCGTTTATTTGCTTTTATTGATAACAGCTAATATCTTTTCGGCCCTCCTCTGGCTGCAATCACGGCGGCCACTCTCCGGGGCATGCTTTCCACCCACAAGAGTACCTACGACCCCCACAGGAATCTCCCGCCAAATGTCCCGTACAGCCGTCCACATTTCAGATAGTGTTTTGGGGGGTGGGCTACTACCCCTCAACCGACCTCGACTTCATCCCACAGATGTTCGACGGTATTCAGGTCGGAATTCTGGGCTGGCCACTGCATGCGTTCAACATTATTATCGGCATACCATTGCAGGGTATGAGCTGCAACTTGTGGCCTGACATTGTCGTCTTGGTACAGTATGGCTCTAGATCGTAGGTTTGCCAAAGGGTTGGGAGAACGGAATTGTCTAGGATGGTAGTGTAGTCCGTAGCCCTCATGGTGCCTTCCACCTTCACTACCGGGCCTACGCCATAATTCCATCTCCGCCTAACTTCACTGTTGGGATGATCACTCAGGAAGGAGCCGTTCTCCAGGTAAATGCCATACCCAAACTCTGCCACCCGATCGAAATAATGTGAAGCGGGATTCATCGCTCCAGAGAACACATTTCCAGTCCTCAACGGTCCAATCTTTGCGTTCCCTGGCCCATTGCAGTCTGTTCGTTTTGTTCGCCTGTGTAACTGGCGGCTTGTGGGCTGCTGCTCTGCCGTGATAGCCCAGCATGTGGGCCTCCTTTCGGGGGGTCTTGGTGGATACGTGACATCCAGATGCCTGCTGGAATTCCCCGGCGATGGTGGTCATCGTCGAACGTCGGTTCTTCCGTATCTCCCGCTGCAGCACCCGACGGTCCCTGTCGGTCAATGCGGATGGACGACCAGGCTTTGGTGCATTCGTACAATGTCCATTGGTCCTGTACTTCTTCAGCACATAGGCCACTGTTGATTTCGGGTGGTTCCGGCTGCTGGCAATCTCTCGTATGGATGCGCCTTGGAGCGACATTCCAACCTGTACACCTTCTTCGAACTCTGTCAGCTCCGCCTGTCGCGGCATGATGCTTCAGTTAGAATCAATGGTGTTGTCTGATGACTATCTTTGCATTTCTATTCAGTAGTGACACGTGTGGTAGCGGAAAGGTCCATTTTTTTGCCGGGTGGATGGGTGTCCAATTACTTTCTTCCAATCAGTGTATGTATACAGTCATTATTCTTGTGATATGTAGACCTATATTATCATCCATGAAGAGAAAACTTTCACCCACAACTAATGCAGAAGGTCACTTGTGTTAACAGCATCTCACAAGTTTGTCCCATCCCTGTCGTTCTTTCATGGAACCATTATGATGAAAGCAATATTTGAGCATGCCACCTTGCACGTTCTCCCTTCGATTGAAACGTACTATCCCGTACTATCACAGAGCCGCCATGAAAGGCTCGACGGTGCTCGGATGAAATCGTTTCCCTATACGTCGCAAACACACGTACGCGACCATCATGTCCATCTAGTGGAAAATCTGGACTTGTCTGAGAACAAAACGTTTCGCCAGTGACGGGGGTAAAATGTTGGTGTTGTTGGGCAAACAAAGTCTTTAACAACGGAGATTCCTTGTTAACAGGGGCACTCTTGCACGCTGTCTGGACGTAATACCCATCCCACGAAGTCGGTTTCTCACGGCCAGATTTTTCAAAACTTGCCATCCCGTATTTCAAAAAAGACCATTTTGCAAGTCTTTGGCAGTGGTCGTACGATTCCTCAATCCTTGAATTCGCAGAAAATGATCGTCTCTAGCGGTGCTGGCCCTAAGCTCATCTTGCCAGGACATCTGTGAACGGTCCTCTCTCTTCGTGCCGTCTGTTCAGTCTCCAAATTTCGAGACTGAGACACCAAGCTGTTGTGGAACATAACTTTTTGAAGCAGCAAAAGAGCCCTTGTGGCCTTCTCATTTTATGCAGTTCTCAGTGAGTAATGATAACAAATACAGCTCATGGATATGACCACAAGTGCCTTTCATTTTGTTCATTGCTATTCTTATTTGCGGTGGGTCTGAACTATTAGGCGCCTAATCCTCCTCTAAAGGGCGAAAATACTTTATGCCCATATCCATTGCAAATGGAATACTCCGAACTATGCTATGGTAAAAAATTGGGATATTCCCATAATCTGTGTAAAAATGATATAAGGTCGAAATGTTTCAATTTACTTTGAAACCTTGTCGGTTTTGAATTTAATCCTACGAATTTACAAAACCAATGCAATGTGTAGCTTTTGAATTAGAATTAACTGATAGCTTTAACATATATGATTTTCGGGTTTTTTTTCCCTTTTTTTTGTATTTTATGACGAAATCCCAAAAATTAATTTTTTTCATACTTGATGATCGCGATACATTCAAATTGGATGCCCTCATTCAAAATACTGTATTGCTCATTGAAATTAAAATATGAGGACTATGATGACCATGAAACCAGTGACAATTCTCTGTTATGCTCCTCGAACCATTGAAACACACTACAGACTCAAAGGTAAGCAGCATTACCATTGCCACTAGAATAAAAATTTGCTATGATCAGATGAGTCATCACATTAAATCATATTAAAATGTCGTTATAAACGTTGCTTTATAACATTCCAAAAATGCCATTTTCTACAAATTACATTGTGAATTGCCAATCTTATTTTACAAGTTCCATTATGTGGATGACCACTTGGATTGTTTACAAGTTTCTTACCTATCTCGTATTTCCTTTGGTATTGTTAAGATAGGGTGAGTTTTGTGGAAGCACTGATTCTGTCCGACCTGAAGAAATGATTTGAAAAATTGTACGATCATGCAAA
>JAHWFO010041954.1:307458-353895 GCA_023313115.1 Rhysida immarginata | reverse complement strand
TTTTTCTCGAACTGTCATCTAAATTATCATAAAAATTCTCTAAAAGATTACTACATTTTAAAAATTTCATTTCTAATTTAAAAAAGTAAAGTATAACACTAGTCAACACGCATTTTGTGACTAAGACCACACATAGTGTTCTTAGTAGTAATTTGTATATAGAATCCGAATCTGCTTTTAGATTTTTTCTATCACGTCAAGTTTCAAAGCTATGCACATCGAGACTTCTATGTTAAAGTAATGGGAGTGAAGAGAAGCGGCTACATTGTTACAGTATCCATATTTTGGGGCCGCAAGGAAATTTGCCAGGCCCCAAACACTGAATGATTTAAAAATGTTTCATTGTAAAACAAGAAAGCTGTGCGTGCTAGAGAAATTTAAAAATTATATTCGTAATCAGCAGAAAAAATACTACCAAAAATCACCCACTTGCATTTTGTCACAAGAAAAATCTTAAATTTTGTTGGCCAGTGTAATCAGAATACTTAAAATCACTTAAATAGGCGAAGAGCTTGTAATGTAGAGTAAAAAACTTAAAAAAAATATCCAAGGATAATAAAGCTTTTCAGTTTATTGTACAATATTTGACTTTTTGAACAAAATCAGCTTTAGTATCCACTAATATTCGCTAAAATTCTTCATTTTTGCATTAACTCATTTGGGAAACTTGTATTAGGATAATGCAAAACAATATTCTTACTCCCTATTTTGTATTCTTACTTTTACCTTTGCAGCAAGAGTGCCTCCATAACTTTAACATAAAAAATATTATATTATTCAATTTAATTTCATTTAGAGTATAAGCAAGCAGAGCAATTTAAAAAAAAAGAAAGTGAAAACTATAAACGAACTGAGCGTTCACCCAGATTTTTATCATTATCGTTTGATGGTGACGTTCTTAACTGAACGATAAATATTCTTCAATATTTCAATAGTAGTTGCATATTTTTACGGTATTTAATTATATTGCAAAACGGACATTACACCTCTGGCCGTTACTTTTTTTTTCACTGAGACTATATAAATTTCCGTCGGTGCATCTTTAGAATCTTTTAATTAGAAATAATCGATATAATTTGAATTCATAAAATTTTATCGCTCTTTCTGTTTTAACGACATGTCATAATTCTGGGATTTTACAGCCAATTTGCTTGAATATAATGCATTGTCGTCACTAGATGGCGGGATTAGTCAGATATTTATAAACTGAATTTCAATTTTTTTCTGTTTATAATATCATTACAGTTCAAAAATATCTGAAATAGTTTATTAAGAAATATGAAGTTTAATAATTGGAAAAAGATTGGTTTCATAATAGGTACTCGTTACTGTTGAAAACATTAAAATTGTAATGAAAATAATCTGCACATTTATAATCTATAAAGATCATCTGTATGTAATCCCTTGTGAAGAGGTTTTGATTATCATTTAGCATTCTAAAGAGACATTCCGAAATAAGTTTTATGACGTTGCTCATGATTTTGACGCAATGGGATGTGTAGAGGAAGATTGATGTCCGATCGTATAAACTAAATTTCCGAAAGATAAAAGAATAAAAGTGGTGTCAAAAGGAAGAATATTTCTCCTAATCTTGCGCCTTTTATTTTTCAACATAGTCAACATCCCTGTTAAATATTTTTTCAAACACGCAATCCACTTTTTTATTCCGTCCATGACAAAAATTTGTAATTGGCTTTGGATCAATTCGTGCGTAATCGGCATCGGAAGAAAAATGTTAACTTTTAAACTTTTCGAGAAGAATCAGATGTCGGATAGTATCAAATCTGGGTTGTAACCAGAGTACGGAACACGATGAATTTCGGATTTGTCGCTATTTCCTCCGTTTATCAACTGCTATGTAGAGTGGTGCTAAAGAAAGTCATCCTTATAAGCGAAGCATTGCTTGAGTGTTCGTAAACTTTTACAATATCTTTTGAAATTAATCGTCGTTCCATAAATTTCCAGTAAATCACCCAGTTTACGTCCCGAAAAATAGTGACCATAAGTCTCCGCGCTGAAGGAACACTCTTGAACATGACTGACGATATTCCATGGATTGTCTTTTGTTTTCCCAGACCATAATGATGAACCCAAAATTCATTTCCAGAGGCAAATTCATGAGGACCAATTGATGTATTCTTCATGGAATGCGTCAATTATCACAGGGACTATAAGGCAATATCGGCTACAGAATATTTGAGCAAGCCATGCGGTAGGAGCCCTTTCATGTACAGGGTATTTATTAATTCCATTGCTATACTTGGAGAGGTGGTATAAAGATCAAAACTAACAACTATTCCGAATACCATTTTCCCCACAAAAACGTTGTAAAAGAGTTAAAAATGTGTAAAGATCCCGACTAACCCTTGTCAACGCTGCACTGCACGGCACCCGCAGAGCTGCATGCAAAGTAGGAAATTAGCAACGAAAGAACTAATTGGTGAATCATGACATGCAGCTCCGGATAATTTATTTGTTCAAATGCAGAAACTGTTATTACAATGTTACATTGAAAAATTACAGAAACTGTTCGAAGTGGCGACCCTGGGCTGTGATGCAGGACGTGCATCTCCGTTGCATGTTCTGTCGCGCTCTCTCAAACACTTCTGGTCTTTGCTGAAACTCTCTGTAGGCGTCAAAGATTCTTGCTCTCAGGTAGTCAACACTGGCTTACTGGAGTAGCATAAACCAGGCTTTTCAAACGACCTCTTAAGAAAAAGTCCAGCGGCGTTAAATCCGGTGGTCTCGGTGGCCAGTTAATGGGGCCACCTCTACCTATCCAACGTTGAGGGAAGGTTTGATCGAGAATCTCACGCACGGCCCGGTTAAAATGTGCTGGTGCTGCATCGTGCTGCAACCACATCTGCCGTCTGACTTCCAAAGACAGATTTTCCATCACTCCAGCAGGATATCTTTATTGAAGAAAGGTGAGGTAATGCTCTCGATTCAGGTTTGTAGATGCGGTCCGATAATTTGGTCATGTAGAATTCCAGCCCAAATGTTGATATGAAATCATTCCTGATGTGTGTGGCATGAAGGTTATGTTCGTCCCAACTATGGCTATTGTGGCAATTGAACATACCCTCCTTGGTGAATAGTGCTTCATCCGAAAATAACACAAGTGTGCCGAATGCAGGATTGTTAGTAAAACTCTGAAGATACCATTCAGAAAATTCCACGCATGGTACATAGTTTCCATGTCGCAAAGCCTGAATTTTCTGCTTGTGATAAGGATGTTGTCGGTGCTCATGTAGAATGTTCCATATAGTCGTGTGATTGATGCCCATATCATGTTTGTGGATGGGTTATCTGCAAATCTTTGCAGCACGTCCTCTTCGACATGTCGTGTTCGAACAGTCCTTGGAGAACCAACGTCATGGCTGCTGGGTAGAAATTGTCCCGTTTCCCGTAAGCGCCGGTCAATCGCCACAAATGTTGCACGAGGAGGATGTCATCTATGAGGGAACCTTTCGCGGTAGAGCCTTGCAGCTTCTCGTGCATTGCCATGAGCCTGACCGTACAACAGATGCATGTCTGCCATCTCTCCATATGTGAACTCTTGGTGTGGTGCTTCTGCTTGTACGTACTTCACGGACTCTGCCTGGTCAACCTCGATGAGGAATGTGATCACCCGTGCGTTCTGATTCACCAATTAGTGCTTTCGTTGCTAATTTCCTGCTTTGCAGGTGCCATGCAGTGCAGCATTCACAGGGGATGGTCTGGATCTTTACAACTTTTTAACTCGTTTACAACGTTTTTGTGGGAAAAATGTTATTCGGAATAGTTGTTAGTTTTGACCTTCCTACCACCTCTCCTAGACTGGCAATGTACTTCTTAAACAGCCTGTATATATAATCTTTCACTTGATATAATCTTTTAATTTTGAAGAAGTTGATAACATTCTCTTCCTTTTTAAATGAGATGTTTCTTATGTTTTACATCAAAGAAATATAGCACTGGAAATTAATATAGTTCGGACGGCAAAGTGTGTTGTCATTTTCCCAAGACAGCTTAATAAAGTATTAAGGTTCTTATAAACCATTAAAGCCATTTAATAAAAATAAATATTTAGAAGAAGTGCTGAAAATAATCTGAATTATAATTTGCCTGCGGGCCACCGTTGTGTTATTTTGAAAACTTCAAAAATTAAAAAAAAATTCTGTATTCATTGAGTGATAGCGTAATTTCTGGTCAAGACTTATTCTGTTTATTTAGAATTAAATTTGCAGATCCTCTTTATTGTTGTCATAAATGCACAGAATACCATTAACATGACGATTATACAGTTTTATATTGTGGTCGGAAAGAAGCCGAGTCATTATACTAAATTATGAATCGCAGATTCTTGAATAAGCAATATTATGAATCCCAGCGTTTCCGTTGGTCATTGGCATTCCGAAGCACCTCTCTGACGTTAATGTCCAACTTACGTTCCTGTATAAAAGCTTTAAGTAGATTAAATTTACATACGTCAAAGTTTTTTTTTTACTGTGGTCAATGAGCTCATTATAAATTTGACTTACTTCCTTTTCTTCTAACATCTCTCCTATCAGTAAAAGTAAGCGGCATTCCCTTTAAATCGTAAATAATGATATTTCATCTATTCTTTATGTTAAAGGTTCTTTCCTTAAGATTAAATACTCGTTCCATAGCGAAAATGAAATGAAACGTTGAAATCATTTCCGCTTCGTATTCACCGTACCTTCAATATTCTTCGGATATTAAGTATATTAAGTAAGTAAATATTGCAGAAACATCTTCATAATTATAGTGTAATTGGTAAGTTCAAAAGTATATTTTAAATATGATATAAACATTTTATAGAAAATATTTGATAAACAAAAGAATATGTGAATTTATGAAAAGGATGCAAATGCTGTAAGTAAAGCAACTCATAGCTAATTTATTCATGGCATTTATAAAATAGACAGTCTTGAGAATCAAATTTCAGTAACTATGACTGCATGTTTAAAATATCTCAATGTTTAAAATTACTCGAAAAACCAAATAAAATGATTTCAATTATACACTGGGGATAAACTTCAAGTAAATAGCGATTTATCATTGTCTCTCAACTAATCTCACATCTTCTGAACACTCTTATAGGCATCAACATTCGACAATTTTTCTTCATTTCCTGCTCCTGCGTTGAAGAGCTGCTTATGCATATCCATCTTCAGTCTCATAATTTTTTCAAACTTCAGCATCATTAGAACATATTTTGTTGAGTTATTACTATTAAGATTTTTAAACCTAATACGTAATAAGAATACTGATGTAACTAAAGCTAATTATGTAAACTTATGTTAAATTTTTAGATATCTTGCATTTTTTTATATTTGTTTTTTAAGGTTGCTTTTATAGTCAATTCATTATACTGTGATGCCTCACTTGCAAACTCTTTTAAAAATCAACATATCTGCATATGCTGAAATGCATCTACAAAAAACATCTATCGCAGTTCGAGAAATTTGAAGCTAATAAAGAGTTATTTCAACTGATCAAGTAATAAAACAGCAGATGCCTTTCCAATTTTGTCTTTATCACCTGTACAAATGAATTCCACGCAAAGGCATTTAGATAAACGGCCATCCATCTTTATACGATAAAATAGGTCAGAAATGTCCGTTTCTTTGGAGAATAAGTTAACCCTTTTTAGTTCACCCTTAGCAATCCTGAAAAAGCTATTATTATAGAATCGATAACATCTCTCCATTCTATAAAAATATAAAAATTACACATTTCAATTTCTTAAAAAAACGGATAAAAATTTATTTCTAGCAAAGATTAATATAACTTAAGTAATGATTAAATAATGAATTTTCAAAATAATGGTTAATTAATTATTCTTGTGTACAGCCAAAACTCTTCAGAAGCCAAAATAGCCGAACGATGGTGAATATGAACATAACAATAAAATATGTCAAATTCATGATATCTATGCTGTCCAATATTGCTAGAACATAACAAAAGTCCTGGTTAAACAATAAGGTAGAGTTTTAATTACTGACGCGTTTCGACTTACATCATCTTCACGGGTAAACAGCTACAGAGTCGTCTGAACACAATCAATGAAATTTATAGCATACAGAGTATAGTGTCCTCTTATCAACAAAATTGTTGATCAGTGTACACATACGCCGTATCGAATAGAGACTTACTTGAGAATCGGGAAATAACTGTGGATAACGCCATAATAACTGGGGAAACCTCTTTTCTTAGAGACTTACTTAATAAGCCGGACCGAATAGAGGACTAATTATGGCGTCATGTCCTATCACTGTTCCCACTCCGGAAGTCGTTTACCACGTCCAGGATTATGTCCTTCTCAAAGACTATTTGGCTGTTTAATAGGCATTTCTGGTCCACTTGGTGACATCAGAGTATTCTTTCCGGTTCTTGGTCTTCAAAATTGTCATGGCCGCTAGAATCGGTAACATCCAGAAATGCCCATTAAAAAAACCAAATAGCCTTTGAAAAGGATATAATCCTGGATGTGGTAAACGACTTCCGGAATATATGGTGGACACTATACTCTATATGCTATAAATTCCATTGATTGTGTTCCGACAACTTGGAATAACCAGCGCACTTAGAATAGATAGCAAACTTTACTTTATAAAATGGTCATCCGTACAATTCTTCTTTATGGCATGCCTGCCTGGGTTAGAATATGCAAGTCCAGATGGAAGGACCTCCAAACCTTCCAAAACGTTACCTTGAGGACAATTGCCCACGAGAGTTGCAACCAATACTTCCATTAATGAAGATTTCGATATACCTCCAACTGGAAACCACGTCCAGGAATCGTGAAGAAGCTGCTTCCGAAGATTAAAGACCATCCCAATCCTCTGGTTGCTGTTATTCTGGACCACCCTCTCATGTTTAGAAGTTTCTTCAGGCATCGTAGGCCTAGTATCATCCTGGACATCAACTTCGACGACATCCAAAAGGCCATCTTTCCGGGCCGACCAGGTGGGCGAGAGGGCTAGGGCGTAGGCTTTCTAGTTCTCGAGTCCGCCAGGTCGTGGGTTCGAATCCCGTCGTGGGCATGAATGTTTGTGTTTTTCCCGGGCTGCATACAGATATAACTTGTGTAAAAGGCGCAAAATGACCCTAGAATGGCTTTCTAGAACCCCCCCCCCCATCTTTCCGGACTAATGGATCTCCTAGCTCCACCGTGTCCCTCGTCCCTCGTCAATCAACAATCAGCTTTATCATCCTGATAGGAAATGACTCCATCTTATCCTCTGGATGACTTAACTAGTTTTCATCTGGCTTCTTGCCTAGTTCAGTGTACTTCCTGGATAAGTATGAAAATGAAAGCATTGTTTCCGGACCGCTCGTTTCATTTTTTCCCTGCACTGTCCAATTGTCGATAGTCAGAAAACTTTGTAGCTGTTTATCCGTGAAGATGATGTAAATCGAAACGTGTCGGTAATTAAAACCCTACTTATTGTTTAACCAAGACTTGTGTTATGTCTTTATTCTTAAAATATGTCAGTTGGCTCTACGAGGGTACTGGTTAATAATACTGATTTTCTTCAATCGATTGAGTTACACAAATGTTGTGTTGAGTTTTCTTACGCCCACTGTCATTCCGTTAAGTCTTTTGCATTGCTCATGATGCGATTGGAAAAGGTGAAGATACACTATGATACCAATTTCTCCCATTTTATACCATTTGAGATTTTCTGAATATGTAACCTTTGTATGCTTCAGAAACAAAATAAGTTATTTCTTGGTAATTTCGACGTGCTGAATTAGAAAAGTGAACATGCTGGTTGGGCTATTAGTTTATGCATATATATAATTTATTTTAATAATATCGCGATAATTTGAGTTAATTCAACGTTCCTATTGTCTTTTTTTTAATGATAGATCAACAAAAAACGAGAAGTAACAAGCTAAATTAACGAACTAAAAAAAGGAAAATTAGTTCTCATACATGACTTAATATCATACTTATCCCGTCCAGGAATTATTACCCGTATCCCCCCCCTTTTTTTAATCGATCGTTTCACTCAGGGCTCTACTGTCCTTGGCCAACTTATTAGACGCACATGGAGAATCATTTAGTTTTATGCAAGATGGGGGTCCTTGTCACACTGTTCGGTGGGTCAAAAACTATTAGGTAACCATAAAAGGAAGTGATAGAAGATATGCAGTGAGTGGAGTGTACAGTGTGGTCCAAAATCTTTCAGGGGGAAGCAGGAAGGTTAGCATGTATAAATACAAGACTGTTGGGCATTCATATCAATCACATCTCCTGCAGAAGTGAAGACAAATGAGGTATCGAGGAGATGTTGTTTGCTTTATGACTTCAAGATGGGCTTGTCAAGTCGGCGTTTGGGGATGATGCTCTGAATGAACACACCGCAAGATATGGGTTCCAGAAATTCAGGTCGGGAGAATTTGCCATTTCTGATGAACCCCGTAGTCTAGTATGTCTGGTGGACTAGACGCCAAATGGTTCACTATGAGCTGCTATCAACTGCCCAAACCATCACTGAGGACCTGTACTCCCAGCAGTTGGAACATGTGCAACAGGCATTGCAGCAGAAGGAGCCAGCATTGGTGAATCGCAAAGGGGTACTCTTCCTTCATGACAATGCCTGCGCCACATGTGGCGCGGGTGGCCAGGGAAACCCTAGAGCGGCTTGGCTGGGAACCTTACTCACCAGATCTTACTCCACCTTTTCCATTCTCTGGACAACCATCTTCGTGAAAAATCCTACACCAATGTTATCACGGACTTCTTTGAGTCCAGGACCGGCAAGTTTTACAGCCAGGGGATTGATCAACTGGAGACACGTTGGCAGAAGGTGCTAGATACCAATGGGGATTACTTTAGGGAGTAGCGATACGGTTTGGTTTGGCTGTTTTAGTTTATATGGTATTAACGTCCTTTTCAACTGCCATGGTCATTTCAGGACGGCGTTATAGGGGCTGCAAATTTTGCCTCGCAAGGGTTCTTTAACGTGCAGCCGGCAAACGACTACACGGGACCAACGGCTTTACTTCCCTTCCGAAGGAAGTGCGTGATCTCAGGATTTTCCCCCTGAAAAAATCCTCGTCGTCCTCGGCCGGGGTCGAACCCGCGTCCTCGGGCATCAGAGGCGATCACGCAACCACTGAGCCACCGAGGCCGATCTAGCGATACGGTATTTTTTGTGTACTTCATTTTGTTTTCCGGAATTAAAAACGGCAAGAACTTTTGTGGTTACCTAGTATTTGCAAGGAAAAAATATTTTTTTCTTCAGCGGGCCAGAAAATTCGCCGGATATGAATCCCATCGAAAATGTTTGGGAGCTCATGAAAAGGGAAGTGGCAAAAGAAGTTATAATCACCAAAACCCATCTGACTAAGAAAATAATTCATTTTTGGAGTCATCATCCTTGCATTAACAGCATGCCACATGCCACGCAGAATCACATTAACACATTGCCGCCAAAGGTGGCTCCACTAAACACTGATTTAGTGTTTCTTCTTCTTTTTCTGATTTTTAAAATAAATGCATATTCCTTATTAATTCATGCGTTTCATTTAATATTTAGGTTAATAAATAGATATTTTCCATTAAAAACATCCAGATTACAATAATCTTCATTTATTTAGTTGATATTCGTGGCTATCCGAAATAACGTTAGTGCGTCTAATAAATTGACTAGGGACTGTAGATCTTGTGGTTTGACAATATAAGTTTATAGACCAGTGTTATCAATGGTTAATTAATAAATTCTATCGTTAGGATAGATTTTATAATGACATGATTTTTTTTGCCTTCTCTAATTCTCTTAAACCAAATACATTTTCTAAAATATATTTCTTAGCTCGAAATTTTAGAAATTGATTCACTCTGAAATAAAAATGTCTTCTCGAAGATTTTGGCATTTGACCTATCGCAATTTAAATAAAGACAGCGGACGTTTGAAAGGGAAAACCTTGCGTTTGCACCGTTATTATCGCCTCATGTTGTTCCAGGCATGGCAGTGTCAACATCACTTCCTATCCTCAAGAAGGAAATTTTCTTTTCATTCCAATTTGAAACCCTAAGAACAACATCTTGCTACAAAGGCCTCGGTGTCAACTGGGAACCTTGTTAGCTTTATAGGTAAATTTTAAAAAGTGCATTTAGCTTGACGTTTTTTATAATCTTGAAAGATTAGATTACATTACAATGGATGAATAGTCTTGAAAAAGTTGTTTTGAGCCATTAAAGTTAATTGATTTTCCGTTAAGGCGCAGGAAATTTGTTTAGAAAATCATACATAACGAAAATAATAATAGGTTTTGAATGGATTAAAAGTTTCTATATAAATAAATGATTGGAATCTTAAATAAATTTAACCGTAATTTGTTTTATACGATATAAAAACTATCAAAATTTCAAACTTAATTTTGTGCGAAGTTAAATGAACACTACAGTTGAATAAAAATAAACCTTTGTGATTGTCTTGCTAATGTTAGAGAACTTTTGAGAGATACTGTATAAAAAGAGACGATTTTCTAAATTACAGACGACATAGGCTATCGGAGAGCTCGTAATAAAAAAGACTAAGTTGCTCTTGTTTTTCATCATTATAATGCAAATTTTGAAGTCTTAGTTTTCTTCTTTTACAAATTTACTATTAGTTACCCATTTGATTGAAATACTTAAATAACCCATGTCCAGACAAAAAAAAAAAGGCAGTGCTTCAATTAGTCCATGAAATGATCACGAGATGCCTCCACTGCATTTTTGGCTTTACCGTTTAGCAAGCTTTAATCCTAATATAAAAATTCCTCACGTATCCCTCCAGAATGAGTATTAAGCAATTTTATTTCATGTTACTTGTACTTCTGAAAATATTACTTAAATATAGCGTGTTGTTCAGTAGCTCACCATTTAGGCCATCCGGAGCGGTCTTTCAATTAGTCGCCCTTCTTCCCTCGAATAACAAAATAATAAACTTGCCAAAAAACACTGTAAACTGTACATCCTGTAGGGTAGATGTACCAGTAGTTGACAGTGCACCAGTAATTGACAATTCACGATTTAAAGGCTTTTAATAAAATAATAAGGCAAGAAAAGGGAATGGTGTTGCCACCTCGTATTAAACAATGTATTAGGCTTCCCAGAAAAGCAAATAACTAGAAACTTTGCTCCCTATTATGGCCGCAGACACATGTTGATTGTCCAATGCCTTACCGAGTCGAAAAATCCTTGCAATGAACCATTACGCGAGGGGTTCATTACTTGAATTTATTTCATGAATGTTATGCGATATTTGTTACTAATTTTACGTGAACCTTTTTGTGTGATCAGTGGACATTACTTTTAGTAGTAACAGAATTTCTGATGACCAATTTGTTAACAGTTTTCATCCACTGTCAACTACTAGAACCCACATATGTAGGGTCACTAGTAATTGACATAACCTGTCAATTATTGATAATTTCTGTGTTCGAAAAAAAATGAAGAAAAATATACTAATGCGATATAGAATGTAGGGTAATAATAATAAAGACAACATGATGTTTTTAAGTGTAACTTCCTAATTTCCAGTAATTGATCTAGATGTGTCAATTATAGGAACTTGCTTGTCAATTTCTAGATCACCCAATTTGACATAACTCTTCTAGGCCCTATTCGCCGATTCTTTTTATTGGTCCTGAATTTGTCACAGAGACGATCATAAGATAGCCCAGGACAAGTTATCTACCAAGAAGAAAACTACTATTCTGTTTACTATGATAAGAAGTAGCATAGGATGAATTGGATGAATTTTGCAAGTAGGAGAACAATCGTCAAAAATCAAGTTTTTCTACGAACAATTTGTTGGCACTACTGGAAAAAACGTTCATTTTCTATGGTTCTTGTACTCTACATGGAAGTGGGCTGATTTTATTTATTATTTCAAAGGTGAAAAATATAAGTGGTCTATATGAACAACTTATTTTTTAAAAAGCATAATTTAAGTTAATGTTAAATACTTTAGTCATTCTTAAAAATGCTTGATTTCTTCAGCTACTTTTGAATGTTATCAATTTTTTTGTAAAAATAGTTAACAAAAATGGGTAATTAAAATATTGTCAATTACTGGTGAAAATGCCTGTCAACTTCTGGTGCATTAACTGTCAACTACTGGTGATTCATGCATAGGTTAGGAAAAAATTTAATTACTTAATAGCTTTTAAAGATATAATAATTGTTTAGAAATTGGCATATTTTGCACTATATTTGCAATTTAATAATGGTATAACTAGAAAAATTTCAAAAAGCAATGTGATTTACGTACACAATTTCATTTCACAGCTATGTCTTAAACTGTCAATTACTGGTACATCTACCCTACTATCCCAATAAAAACAATTTTTTTCAATGCAGTAGCCAAAAATACCGCACCCCTCTTGCTACGCCCTTTGCCGCCTCTCATTAATGGAAGGAGGGTATGCCAGTGAGTAGAGTAAATATAAAGTTTTTGTACTTCTACTGGTAAATCATGATAACTGTCAATCACTGCTCTACCAGGGAAACCAGATGGAAAAAAATATGCCGCTCTGAGACCGCTGTTAAATTGATGTACCCTTAAAAGTGCCTTTTTTCAATTAATACGAAATTAATTTTCCTCAGAAGAATCGTATTATTTTTTTCAACACTTTAGCATTTTTTGCAGGACATGTTGCTTGAGCACTTGATGAACAAAGCGCACTTTAAACAGGAAATATTAACGATAAATAAATGACCTGTACAATGAGGCTAAGGCAGTCGCTGATTGGATGAGAAACTTAGCCAATCTCTTGGCCACTTGACCTAGGTTCGAGTCTCCCGATTTGCTTTTGTTCTGCCTAGGGATTGCGTAGGGAATGTAAATTTGACGTAATTCCTAGGTGCTCTCTAGTCACCTGATTCTGCTTTGTTCCAAACATGTCTTCTCGATTTCTCGTTCCAAAATAAAGATGGAATAAAATCGCTTTGTATAAACCCGGTGCTTATAATACTTATAAGATGTTAAATCGGTTGCGTTCCTGGCTGCTCCAAATGTTGATAAAAATCGATTTACTCTTCTATCGTTTCCCAAAAGAAAGATCCACGAACGATGGTTTAAGCCAGGAATAGATTCCTGCTTATCAGATGTTGCCAACAACTTTTATTTCATGATTGAGTAAAAAGTATTTATGAATCACTACATTTTTTAAATAAGATGATCTTAAATATTATTAATATTTTTCTTCTTAAAGCTAATTGACACACTAAGTATTCCAGTAATACAACCTGTAACAATAAAGTTCTGTGAATGATGGCATATTGAGAGTGGATTGCTCGCTTACATGAAACAGCAGTTACTATTCTTCAAAGTAATCCCCGTCGATGGCAATGCACTCACTTCTGGGAACGCCTGTACAAGTCCTGGAAACTCCTGGCGTAGTCGTTTTTAGGGATAGCCTTCAGTTGGGTCGTAACATTACGTTGGATGTCTGGCCACTTCGGGGGGCGTCTTCTACGGTGTTCCGGCCTCCTCCGAACCGTTTAAACCACTCATAAACACACTTCAAAGTAATAGCAATTTATTTGTAAACTGTTGTCAGCATTTCATGAGTCTCTTTCGTTCGCTGATCCATTTTGGGTTTCGACCGCGCGTACTACACCTTCTCTCTTCAATGCCCTGTTTAAACACAATAAACACACTCGCAGCCCTGATTCTCTCAAATTTGTTTAAACATGTCTCGACCTGTCTGGGGCAGGATACGACGATGGTGCACTCTTACGACCGTTAGCAATTTGACGTCATTCACCGAACTTTATTGTCACAGGTTGTATAACAATTATTTATTTTCGTTAAGAGATTAAAAACATTGTAATGTTCTAAATAATATAACGTTATTAAATGTCATAACAAAGATATAAATTCTACAAATTCTTACAATATAATTTAAAAGTTAGCATTTTTTACTGACCGCCCGTATCAACACACAAGCACTTGAATTGCGCTAACATTGGAACCCTTTGTCGTGCAAATGACATCAGCTACGAAGCAGTTACTTGCACTCCCTATACCTGTCTGAGAAGTGCAACTGAATCTGTAATTCTATGGCGAAACTTTGGTAAGTCTCTTGGTAAAGGAGGCTCGTAAACCTTATATTCGGTATCTGTCACAAATAAGATTCGTATGCTCCCCCCATGCTTGCTATGCTGCTATCCTTTATACGAAGCGTTGTTACTGCAAAACCAGAACTCGAAATCTCGGAGGGACTCTACAGTATATCAAACTTGGTTATGTGACTGCGGAGCGCTAATAGTTTGTTTTAGTCAATCGCAGTAGAACAGTTCTACTGAAAATTCAGTTATAAGTTTATGCCCAGGTGGTCAAATGAAAATTTCTTTCATTAAAAATGACGAACTTTATTTTTAATGTGAGACTCTCACATTTTTGGTATCGAGTTTTAGTTGGAGAGAAATAGATAGTGCCGACCAGCTCGCCATGAACGACAACGCGGTTAAGCTATAAAATGCACAAAAGTAATCAGGCACTATATATAAATTCCATGTGTAGATATGTCGTTGGAAACAGAAAAGCAAAATACTTTTCTTTCATTTTCTGGTATCTGTCTGCGAGAATTTTAAATAGAAACAGAAACGATATAAGGGCAAGTTTTGGTGAAAGTGAATATTCATGAGATTGAATTACTAAATTAATTTTTTTAGATTTTTTCGAACAAAATAAAATGCTTCAAATTGTCCTAATTCATAACCGTCATTAATATGACGTTCTTCGTTTTGTAAGTAATTTGATCTTAATTCACTTATC
This sequence comes from Rhysida immarginata, assembly GCA_023313115.1. Taxonomy (NCBI): domain Eukaryota; kingdom Metazoa; phylum Arthropoda; class Chilopoda; order Scolopendromorpha; family Scolopendridae; genus Rhysida; species Rhysida immarginata. Next base: position 339,103 of record JAHWFO010041954.1, on the reverse strand, counting down.
TGCAACAAAGCTTTAAAATTGATAACTTTTAATGAAATTCTTCCGAATCTTATTGACAAAAACTTTAGCGTATTTATATATATATCAATTTCATTACGTGTTTTGAACATAAAATGAAATCTTGTGTTTTATCCACATTTTCAAAATCTAGCTTCCAAGCACGTTTTGCCAATAATGGCGGAATTCTTGTGAGGGTTTTTTTATGTGGGCGAGTTGGAGGCGGCCTTTCAAAGGCGATGCATATTTTAACACTTTTTGAATGACGAGGCCTGGAGCCAATGCGATATTCGTTTCAAGATCGAAACCCCGAGTACCGGATTTTACGATTCAAATAAAAAAAAAAAAGACAAGGAAAAAATTCCTCTTGTTTTTAGGTAACACGTTCAATTCTAGATAAAGGAGTCGGCCTGAAAGATTTAAAGTCGACGCTGTCAATCTAGCAAGTGCTTTTTAAAGCAGACTTACGTGGGGTTAAAGAGCGACCGATCGACGTAAAATGCGACGACAGTCCGTACACATGAAAATATTCGAAATGGAAGTTTAATAAAAATACTGAAAAAAAGAGTTCAAGAAAATTTAAGGTTGAATATTATTGCAATTAAGTTATCTGCAACGAGCTGATCGTAATATCTGAAAAAAAAATCTTTTTTGCGTTTATTCAACAGAATAACAAGTTGTTGATTTCGTAATTAAACTAATTTCTTAACTTTATTAGGGGAAAGAATGTGATTTTATATAAACACTCGTTTAAGCATAAAGTAAAATTAAGAAAGTAAGAAAATCGAAATGAATAAACAAAATGAATTGAATATTATATGATGACTTCACCAATACACTAAATAATTATTTCAAACCGGACACTCGTAATAGTGTGTTATTCCATGCGTAGATCGAGAGCGCTAACTAAAATGCCCACACGAATAATGGAAGCTGTCATTTATCGTCACAAATGAACGTGCCGACATCCAAACAGTTCAGCAACTTACAAAAAAAAAAGATATAGTGACAGGCTGTCATATGAACAGAGGATGTATCTATCGTGCTCAAATCAAAAACAGGTAAGGAAGATCAGAGGCGAGTTCTTGGATTTGAGATGGTGGTTTAGTAAGCACCGCTCATACGTCAAAATTGCGTAATATCAAAGCAATTGCCATTGAAAAGCTTTGATATTATGTAACTTTGAGTATGAGCGATGCTTACTAAACCGCCATCTCAAGTCCAAACACTTGATCGATAGTTGATACATTTTTCAGTAATTTAATTTTTCTAATTTTTTGTAAAACTTTAGAATTTCCAAAACAGTGTGAAATAACAGTTTATTGTTTTGTGTTTTTAATTGGCCAAACAGTCATTTTCCTGTATGAAACCTATTGTCCATAAAAAAATTATTCGACTATGTGAAGATGTCTCAATACCACATGCCTCATGTTCAGGTAAGTTGATACTGTACTATCTTAATAGAAAATAATGCCCAATTTATTTTAACATGCGTTGTCATCGCTACTGAGTATGTGTACCAAGTTTCAGCACTCCAGCTTGCTGTGAAGTTGGTTTAATATCGATTGCAAGATTTGTACCATACAGATAAATAGAAATACAGATAAACTTGTTGGTGAGTCAACTGAAAGTATGAAAAAATTGTGTGAATTTACCTTTCCTCTAAATAGTTTTTTCAGCATAGCTAATCGCTTTCACTGCCATTTATTGCATGGGAACAAGTTTCCAAAATTTTTGTGGGAAAGGGGAGAATTGCGATCGGTCTAAAATCATTTGGTGAATGTGGCATGGTGGATTTGGGTATAGGAATTATATTAACAAGTTTCCACGCTCCGGGGTAGACATTTGTGGCCGGCATCAGATTCAGAAACAGTGTATCAACCTATCCCATGAGAAATATCTCAACTTGTCCTATTTGATACTATTACGATTTTTGTCTTCTATATAAGAACACGCGGCCAGTACGAAAACAGAAATTAACCAAATTTATTCAGTTTTCACCGTCTATGAGGCTATTACTCTGAAGAAATTCTCCACGTTCACTTACAAGGCATATTGAAATTGAAACGGTTACATGAACTTATTAACTTACCCCAGTCTTCCCTAATATTATCCGAAAGTAAAAAGCCAAAGGAGGGAAACATTGTGTCTCCCTGATGGAGCAGACAAACTAACCAACAGGGCTCGCCATCTCTTAACCAGGGTAGTCCTTAAAAAGCGACACATTACAGTAGTGCGATTATGGGGGGGGGGGGGGTACAGCAAATGGCAAGGGCCACCGGTCAGCAGGTTCATTAGAAGCTCCATACTCTAGGTCAGGAAGGGGGTCAAACTTGCGGCCCTCAACACTCTTCAATGATGCCCGCGACACTTATGAGGCATGAGGCAAACTTCTATAATCTTTGATAGCTTTAAATCTACATTCAGATTAAAGCTTTTAAAATGTTAGAAAATGTGGCTGCCCAAGCTATCATGAATGACAAAATCCTCGTTATGACAACGAGAGCGTGGTCAAAGCTAGCTACGTTATTACTGAAGCGAATTTGTAAAGACGTATACCGGGGAGAAAGGTCAATATTTCGGGTGGGGTAGAACAAATTATGTAAGTCAAAAAGTTCATATAACATGGTTCATATAACTTTTTAATTTTATTCCATGATTTTTATTTCATTTTCTTATCATTCTAATAATTTTATGATAACAAATTTTCAAATATTCAGCCACGTAATTTCGATGGACTTTTCCATTCTTGTGAGAAGGTGGCAAGTTGCGCGCCTGAAGGCATCTTCACGTTCTCTTATTTGGTCCATAGCAAGCTCGTCTCGTATATTGACTATAGTTGAAGTTATAAACTATAACCAGCTCCAAGCAGAAATCCAAGGGAATTAGCTCTGGTGATCATGGTGACCAACTGACTGTTCCACCACGACCAATTTTACTTTATTTAATTTAAATTATTCAATACTTAACCATTAATAAAAGAATACATACCATTAATGACATACTCCCCCAAAGATATACACCCGAGACCTTAAAAAATTTCTTAATAAGGTTTTGTTTCATTTATTTGTGTTCTTAAAATGCAGAATTTAAATAATAATGTATAAAAATTACATCAAATTTTTAAGAATAAAATTTCGGATCTGGGAAAGGAAAATAATCGGTGCTTATAATTTCAGCAAATATTTTTATTTATTTATTTATTTATTTATTTATTTATTTATTATAAATAGTAAAATACAATTGTTGTCATTTGGGGCCGGTATAGTCACAGACCGACATGTTAGACCCCAACTGGCATAAAAGTGTAGTTGTAAATGCAACCGTTTATTTATTTAGTTTAGTTAGTTAATTAGAATGGACAAATATGTTTCAAATATTTTGGAATTATTATTCGAGCTCGAAAAACGCTTTGAAGAATTTACTATGAATGGACATGATTTTTTACTGTTCCACACTCCGCTTTCTTTTGAATTTGAGAAATTGAAAAGTAATATTCAATGAAATACAATGAACGTAAAGAAAAACACATGACTTCTATCATAATGTTTAAAGTGAATTCTAAGTAAATAACACGAATAATAATAAATAAATTAATAAATAAATAGGCAATTAAATGATTAAATTGTTCATGATAAACTAGTTCATGCTAGTCAACCCAATTTTCTGTACAAACATTTAACAGAATTCATATTAAACATTTAATAGAAGGCATCTATTTTCATTAAATATTAAATTAAAGAAAAATACAATGAACTTAGTATTCTGGATTTTTTTTCTTGAAATGCGTGTTTCTTCCAAGAATTTTAGCAATTTCTGATGATAGTATATTTCTGCGTGAGCAAGTTACTCAGAGCAACTATTTTCATCTTTAACAAGTATTAAAACTGCTCGTAGAACAAGAATAAAAGACGAACCGTTATGAACTGCATTATCGTACAAAGTTACACAGAACATTGATAAAACAATTTCTGCCAAAGATCTTTATAATGATTTTTATTATAATTTTAATGTATTTTATAAAAATATTATATCTGCTTCATTTTATCAATAATTTATATCCAATTTATTTTTATATTTTGTAAAATTTCTTATATAAATTAAATTATAATTTTTAATTTACGGCCCACAAGAATTCTTATATACAATGTAGCGACCCTCGCCTCTATTAAGTTTGAGTCAGCTCAAGGTTACCAGGTGGGCTGCTGTCATAAGCCTTAGATTACCACTATCGGCGCGAAACGTCATCTTTCCTAGTGGAAGGAAAGATTTTCCTGGCCAAAGCAACGTTGGAATAAGGTGATGTGGAGAGACGAGTAACGTCTACCCTTTTTACAGTAAGTAGGTCGAACCTGGCGTAAGACAGAACAATTACTTCTACCAAATTGTGTTGTCCCAATTTGGAAGTTTGGCGAAGGCATATGAAGGTTTGGCGTTGATTGGATGACAGAACCGTGAATATTAAATGCTATCTGGATAGTCACATACTATTTACACGGTGGCAGCATTTTGTATTGAGCGGGCGTTACAAAAGTTTAGCGCATTTTGAAATTAAAAAAAAATTATTACTCATTCTAATTACAGATTCATCAGTAGATGTCAATATGAGGGCCCGACAGATAAAGCCCTATACGCATAAAGAAAGTATCGACAATTCTTTGTTGTAGCCAGCCATTTTGATTCCTATTTTACACACTTTTATTGAATTTCACTTGTTCGTGTGTTTCTGGGCAAATTTTGTAATCAATATTTTACCCACTTCCTGACTACGTGCAGTTCTGCAACTTTTCCCAACGGCGTTTTATCGATGACAATGCATGTTTCAATCGTTAGTTTCACCATTCTTTCATTATTCGTAAGTTATTTAATATATAAATTTAATATGTATACAGTGCAATGCATGACGTAACGACTGCCTGTATTGTTGTTTATTGTTATCGTTGTTAATTGTCTTAAGTAATTGTTGTTAATTTGATCATCAATGCTAGCAACGTTGTAGATTGTGGAGAGCATTGTTTATGATTAGCCAGCGTAATATATTGTAAACCGTAGCCCACGAGAAAGACAGGCCCCGGCGCGGAAGAGTCACCTGATTATAGTAGTCCGGCCAACAATCCAACTTTCATTGTTTCCAACAAACGAAAAAACATCGATTGTTAAACTCCAAGATGGAAACAATGAAGGTTACATTGTTACTCGGACTAATATGGTCAGGTGACTTTTCCGCGCCGGGGCAACACCTCCTAGAGATAAGGCCTGCGGACCAAAGGTGTATACACTGTTACATCATCATCAAGCGGCCAAATTTAGAGCTTATTATTAGTAGAAATACGACAACAATAGCCGCTGATGATGATGTAACAATATATACACCTTTTGTCCGCAGGCCTTCTCTCTAGGAGGTGTTGGCCGGGGCCTGTTCTTTCTCTTGGGCTACGTTGTAAACGCTTTCCCGAGATCAGACGAAGCCAAATGGGCAGATTTCCAAGGATTTTTTGGTTTTGTAGTTATCATATAAACGCTTATTTTTTAAAATAAAGACTAAAAATAATAAAATAAAAATCTAAAATAAAAATTTTAAAGCACACACTTTCACCTTGAAAAGTGCAGTAAAAAGTAAAAAATCTATTTTTCTAAAAAAAGGTAAAAGTGTGGTAGCGCGTTTAATATTAAATTTTAAAATTAAAATAAGAAAATAAACGCGTTACCACACTTTTACCACTTTTTTAAAAAAATTAGATTTTTTACTTTTTACTGCACTTTTTAAGGTGATGTGTGCTTTAAAATTTTCATTTTAGATATTATATGATGATTACTTCTTGTTTTGCAGCAAATTCAAACTTAGAGGCAGACTCTCCTGTAACTTTTGTCAAAAAGGGATGTTCAATCTGCAAGTTTGAATTTACCAGGTATGTAAATATGAAACCGGAATTTTTGTATAGAAAATACACGTTTATTGTATGAAAATGATAAAAAATATTTTATTCGAAGTATTGCCCATCGCTGGCAATTTTTCCACCTGTCTGACAATTTGTGGATGCCACGCCAAAAAAAAAAAACTTTTCCTCTTTTGAGCCAAACCAGTCATCGAGTCGTTTTCGTAAGAAGTGAAGCGCTGCTCAGCAACTGCGTATCCCATCGATGAAAATACGTAGTAATCGGACAGATCCAAGTCTGGTGAATAAGCCGCATGCGATAGTATTTCTCAACTAAACGCCTCAATCGTTTCCCTGGCCAGTTTTGCATTGTGTGATGGTGCATTATCATGAAGCAAAATCACTTTGTGTATAGAAATGTGCTTATGTGATCGGTTTGTCCAGCTGTCCGTCCGTCCGTCTGTCTGTAGACAATCCCACAATTCATTGCGTTGCAATAGAAAGAGTGCATGTACTGAATTGCTAGAAGACACGAATTATCCTCGCATTCGGGAAAACGCGTTTTGAGAACATACATGGGTTCGGCTCTGCGCGTGCTCTAAACGTTAATGAGATGGTGCGCGTGCTAAAAACGTTAATGACATGGTGCTCGTGCAGGATGCATGTGTTGACGATTATTGAAAGGGCAGTTCAGTCTCTAAATCAAGATAATTTTTTTATTCCTAGGAAGCTTAGTATTTATTACAATAATTTGAAAACGAATTAATTTTTTCAAAGTCTGTTTTCACCAATCCATTAATACGGGACAGAGCACGAACAAGTACGAACGTGAGATAGCCGGAATAAGTACGTACTATAATGGCACGTGCTTTAATGGTACCATTATGATACCCCCTTAAAATCTTCCTATAACCAGATATGGCATGTAATATATCAAACAAATCGTCACAACATATCATGAACGAATACATAAAAGTAACTAATGATATCAGGTATTGGTCTAATAGCACGTGTACATGCAAGGATGTCTCATGAATGAATATAACGCGTAAATAATGTTGGTGTGAAATGTTTAGTAGTACGTGTTTTAATGGTACAAAATGTAACTTTCAATGCTAAGATATGGCATGTAATATATCAAACAATCGTAACAACGTGCCATGAGTGAATATAACGAGTATATAATGATAATGGTTATTGGTTTAGTAGCACGTAACTTAATGGTGCCATATGATCCATATGGTACCATTGGAACTTTCAATGCTAAGATATGGCATGTAATATATCAAACAACTCGTAAGAACGTGCCATGAGTGAATATAATGAGTAAATAATGATAATGGTTATTGGTTTAGTTGCACGTGCCTTTATTGTGTCATATGGTACCATATGGTACCATTAGAATTTTAGGTGCCATAAGATATGGCATGTAATATATCAAACAACTCGTAAGAACGTGCCATGAGTGAATATAACGAGTAAATAATGATAATGGTTATTGGTTTAGTAGCACGCGCCCTAATAGTACCATGTGGTACCATATGGTACCATTGGAACTTTCAATGCTAAGATATGGCATGTAATATATTTAACAACTCATAACAACATTTAATGAGAGAAAACAACGAGTAAATAATGATAATGGTTATTGGTTTAGTAGCACGTGCCCTAATGGTACCATGTGGTACCATATGGTACCATAGGAACTTTCAATGCTAACATATGGCATGTAATATATCAAACAACTCGTAACAACATTTAATAAGAGAATACAACGAGTAAATAATGATAGTGGTCTGTGTTTAGTAGCACGTGCCGTAATGGTGCTATATGATGCCATATGCTACCTTTGGAACTTTCAATGCTAAGATATGGCATGTAATATATCAAACAACTCGTAACAACGTGCCATGAGTGTATATAACGAGTAAATAATGATAGTGGTTATTGGTTAAGTAGCACGTGCCCTAATTTTGCCATATGATACCATATGGTACCATTGGAACTTTCAATGCTAAGATATGGCATGTAATATATCAACCAACTCATTACGAGAATGCATAATGCTGTTACGCTTAATGTTATCTAAAACTCACTACTGTTATATATATTGCTAATTAATAGTAGTTAATCGCTTGTTTCTATAGTAGACGATAACGTAGAAACATTTTAGTAATTTAATATGAAAAAATAATAGATGCTTACATAGAGCGCTTCAGCAATTGAGGCTCACTTCGTTTAACATTATGTGGGAATTCTTACAAATTAAAGAACTTTTATTTTTTTAAATGTATAAGGAATAACTCCCTCTCCATTTACCTTTCAGTTCTTCAAGTTTATTCGTTTAAATTCTCTGTATACATTAGCTTACTTAAATAGTAATTTGCAATTTAGTTTTCATATTTTTTTTTCTTAAGTGTTTTAAAATGATTATTAAGTCAATATATCCATGTACGATGCTATAACATGAAAATGTGCTCCCTTTATCCGCTTTGGCGGTAAAATCATTCTTGTTTGATATTCTAGTCGTTTTCACGCAAAGCTTGATTCAAATCGATCAATTTATTGTCGCTTTACGTTCAATTGTTCAAAGTTTTTCACGTAAATCATTGCTGCGTTCAGTGCTTTGTGTTTTTCGGTGGGCTTTCAGTTCTTCGTTTCTCATGTCAAAATCGCCACTTTTGAATTTTTTAAACCACTCAAAGCACTGTGATTTACCAAAGCATGCTCATCGTAAGCTTCGACAAGCATTCGATGCGATTTTACAGCAGTTTTCTTCAAATGGTAACAGAAAATGAATGCTGTCCGCAAATCGTAGTTTCCAGGCACAAAATTCGACATGCTCAACGCTATTACAAACTATGCTGTTGCATGAAACTTGTATTGTTGTGAGTTGAAAATCTTTGTCAGATGTCAGCGTAAGAAAATGGCGCCAACGACGCGGTTTGATGGTAACTACATTGACAGCTAGGGCCATCTATGGGCTAATTCCGGTTTCATATTTACGTACCAGGTATTGCACAACAAGAAGCAATCATCAAATAAAATAAAAATGAAAATGGCTGTCTGCAACAATGATTGTCCATACTTTCTTTACCGATACAGAGTCGGTCTTTGAGATTTTTCTATTTTGCTATTTCAACTTCTTTAGAATCCTAAGTAAGAATTTCAAAAATCCAAATTGTTTTTGCAGACACACACCTAGACTGAGATTTAATAACGTTCAGTAACTTTATTAATTATCAGTAATAAACTTATTAAGTTTGCTGTTTTAGTAATGCATATTCAACTGGTTTGATATTAAATTCTATGAGACTGTCACATAATCAGCATCGTCAGCGGTCTTCGGCGAGTCTAAACACGACCGCAATGGTCGAGCTGTGACCGGACTTCCAGCCATTAAATGGCGTGACAATCAACTCTTGAGATAAATGCAAATTTACTCGGCAACACATGAATTAAAAAGTCTCTCGGTAAGAGCGCTTATAGAAATAGATATATAATTGGTTAGACCAGAGGAGGAAGCTCAGTGATTAATCACGTAACATGAGTTCAAGTGCTCGTCGAGCGGTGCTTCGATTCAGAGCAGTCTGGAATAGTGACCGAAGCTGTTATGTATGATATTTTCCATAGAAAGCCATAGCAACTCATTGTGTTCCATGTATCCGAAAGATAACTTATCAGTTAAAATACATAGTCCCATTGCAGTGTCCTGCAATTTGCATCGACGGAAAAGATATGCTAGAATTACATCAAGCAGTGATTGTGTAACGCGAAGTGACGCCCATGTGAACCAGGTGTCACAGATAAATCAAGGTAGAGTATTGCGCAGTGGAAATGTATCAGTAACAGTGCAACGGACAAAATAATTGGAAAGAAAGTATTTAATTAACAAAATAAATAATAATTGTTGAGAAAATCAGGAATAAATGTTCGCACTCTTAATTGCTAAAGAGTAAATAATAAAAATGATAATTGATAAATAAGATGATTCTCCTATATAACACCATTGCATGTTGCCTTAAACAAGGCTGAATAAACCACAAACATGAATAATCATTCAAACCAAGGCTTATACTACAATCCAAAAACACTAAAACTTATAATTTTTTAACTATAGGCAAATCATACAATTGAATCACAAAGCCCCGACGGTTTTAAAAGATTCAAACAGCCATAAATAAAAATAAATAAATGACAGCAAAAACTCTTAATCGGTTTCCACTAATAAAAACACAATAGCAGAACCTAGGGGACAATGATGTAATAAAGCAAAAATCATAATCCAAAACACATTACATTTTGTAATAAACATCACCTTCATAAATTTTGAATAAATGAAGCAACGAACTAACAAAGTTCAAAGTTCCAAAGTTCAATGACCGAAGTCTAACGTCTCTTGATACAAAACTTTTTATGGCAGTATTTAAAGTACACCGTGAGTTGATAAGAAAAAAAAAACAACACAGAATATCAAGCATCGTTGGCTGGACAATATCGGTATAAATCATAACACCTGGTTTAAGCACACAAAGAGTCCGCTATAGCGCCAACATAAAGATAAAGCTAATGTAAAGAACACTAAAGTAAACTAATTGTAAAAACAGGCTAATCTTGTGTGTGGAAGAATCCGCACACAGCACGCAAAGAAAGCTAATCTTAAGCTTTACCGGCACTGATGGTAATTACAACAAAAATTACACAGATAATAGTGTTCTTGAAAAACAATAGAACCTTTACAAAAGGTAGCATACACAGTAAAGTCCGAGTTCAGTCTTAATGCTTATTAAACATCGAATGGCAATACAGCCCACTTACACGAGCCTAAAATAAAACACAAAATACAAATGGCGGTAAGAACGCAAATAAAACGTAAATTGGCAAGAATAAATAATAATGGAGGGGACTGAACAGGAAACTGCAGCTTATGCTGAATTCACAAATTTGGACGGGCGAACTATTACAAAGCCCAAGGACTCCTCGAAATACGCAGCCATTCCCCTGGGCCAGAGAGCAATTATTTCTGTACCGAAAAGAAGAGCTCTACTTCGTAGTTCAGGAAACGTCGTCTTTATATTAATAGCCGCCAATGATACACTTACAGTTGCTTGAAAAGGAACGCATGATAGCCTTCTCCATATGGCTGGAACTTTCGGGCGCTCTAGAACTTTCCCGGAGTCGCTCCGTAGACGCTCGTCGTCTTCAGACACAGAAACCGCCGCCAGCGAGGCTTCACTGCAAAGCCTTCTCCGCACAGGCGTCGCGTTCGGGATTTTCAATGCCTTCTCTCGTCGGGGAAACCTGCTCGACGACTCGCCGCCTCCTTTATCGATGTAACACACATCTCGGGCTCGAAAACTCCGTCTCCCTCGGCTCGAGCCTCTCTCCCTGTCGTTCTGCTTGGCTCCTGCATTCACTCTCCCGTTGCTGCAGTTTGAATTTCGAGAAGATTTCTCTCTCGCTCACTTCGCCAACTCTCTCCTGATTGGTCCCTGCTTCATGATGCTGCCCACGATGATTGTGACGTACCTTCTTGTTCCATGAGTTGTAGATCACTCGAGTCAAGAAGGTACGACGAGTGCTAACGTCACTAGAATTCTTGATGGCATCCGAATTCCGTGACACCAGGAGCCTGTTACCATCATTACCATACTTAGCGTGTAGTCTAGTATGAATTTTTCAGATGAAAGCATTCAGAAATTTGTAGCATTGATTAATTATTTTGATTTGGCAACTAAACATTTATTTTCTTTATTTTTATATGAAAATTCTATAGTTAATAAATACTTATTTTTTAAATTACAACTGCCAATCATGCTTTCTCCTTATAGAGGTCTTAACAAATTGAATAAATACACATAAATAAGATCTGCAAAATCCATAATGTTTGGTATTGTCCAAAAGTGCAGTCAATTCTTTTCCACTATGTGAAATGCAAGAAATTGTTTGGAAATGATGCCTATAAAGGAAACCAAATTAGTTCCAGCATTCATTCGAAATCTCATAAATTAATCAAGTTTTTAAACCAAGTCAAAGAATATAAATTATTTCCCCGAAATCAATTAAATAGTTAAATGAATTGAGAATGTAGTCTTAAATCGAGACTTACAACCACGATATCTTGCTCATTAAAAGTAGATAAAATATGAATGAAGCAACTACGGGTTGAACTTAATTTTTAAGCTTCTTTGAGATTTCCGTAATCTGCTATCGAAGTCCTTCGGTGAATTACTCCAAAATGTAGACACAATTACTTTAGCATGGGAAATTCCTTAAAACCTTCTACAACCCCTTTCAAAGCTACTTTAATTAAAATCCAAATTAAAACATAGTTGGGGAAAAAAATTAAGAATTTGCGCCGAAGGGTTTCGCGGAAAACTTATCTCAGGCTGTCATGGTGAACGAATTCTTTGCAACGAATGGCTTAGAATTTCAGCAAAAAATATCCAATATTAAAAATTAAAATTTCTTGAGTGAATTTACAAAGGATTTTTTGATTTCTAATGTACTTTTCAGAAGGAAATCTTCGAAGTTCTTCTAACGATCGATTTGATAACGTTTCGCCCGACCAAGTTCAATATGAAATGAATAGGTGGTATAAAAATAGGTAAATGCGATTAGGTTTGGAAAAAAAATTATTTTCTCCTCATTTAAAAAATACTATTGTTAATATACATCCCCCACCTATTAAGCATGATTAAGAGAAATGGAAATTACTCGCTGAATTTTCAGTATATCTTTACATGAAAATACGAGGGTAGCCCAGAAAGTAATTTTTTTCTTCAACAATTATTTATTGAACACAATGAAATTTATACACACGAAAGAATGATGTTTCTTCTGCACTCTTTATTTTTCCACATAATCTCCGTCCCGTTCTATGGCCTTTCTTCAGCGAGACATAAGGGCGTGTATGCCCTGTCGGTACCAGTCCTTGTTCTGTTCACGCAGCCATGTCTTCACTGTGCGAGTAGCCTCTTCCTCATCCTCAAAATGTCGTCCACGAATGGCATTCTTCAATGGCCCAAACAAGGGAAAGCCTGAGGGCGCTAGAAGGGGCTGTAGGATGGATGGGGAACACTGTCCAACCCTGTTTCGTTATGCGTTCCGACGTCTTCAAACTTGTGTGAGGGCGAGAGTTATCGTGTTGAAGCAAACAATCAGCTGGGTTGTTATGGCGTCCAAGTCGCTGAAAGCGCCTGCTGAGTTCACATATGCCTCAGAATTAATGGTGCTGCCTCTCGGCATTACATCAATGAGTATGACATCATCGCAGTCCCAAAACTCAGTGATCATGACCTTACTAGCAGAAGCAGTTGCTTTGAATTTTTTCTTCTGTGGAAAGTGCGGATGACGCCATTCCGTCGATTGTCGTTTTGTTTCGGGGTCAAAATGGTGCACCCAGGTTTCATCAGCTGTCACAATCCGGGACAAGAAGGCTTCCCCCTCAGCTTCAGCAACTCAGAAGAAATGTTTTTTCTCAGAGCTTTGTGTTCCTCCGTAAGACAGCGCGGAACCCATCGTGAACACACATTTTTGTGTAATCAACAGCATGGATGATTTCACCCACACTTCCTTTGCTGATTGACAGCTCCAGCGCCAACTGCCGAGTCGTTCTGCGTCGGTCCTGACGAATGAGCGCATCAGCACGCCGCATCTTGTCAGGTGTGACAGCCGAGGATGGCCGCCCCGACCGGGCAAATCTTGGAGTTCCGCCGAACCGTTTTCTGATGGCCTCACCCTCTGTGCCCAGCGACTAAACGTACTTCTGTCGACAGCTGATGCTCCATAAACTGCACATAAACTTTTGTGAATGTTTCCAATCGTTTCTTCCTCCGCAGTGAGAAATTCAATGACGACACGCTACTTGTAACGTACATCCCTTACAGACGCCATGTTGTTCCATTGCTGCACGTACGCTATCAATCGGAAGAAACGGAAACTTTGCGCGCGCACTCCGAAAACTTCAAAGAATACATATCTCAAGTTTCGCATTCGTACCATTGTTGGGGACGGAGAAAAAAATTGTGGTGCATTACTTTCTGGGCTACCCTCGTACATATCGATATCTCATAATGCAATTGATATTATGTAAACACGAGTAAATCGAAAGCGTTTATAAATGCCAACGAACAGAGATCATTATAGATGGTTATCAGAATGATCCATCGTGGAATGAACCAAATAGTACAAAATTATTGCACGATTAATGTCTAATATGGGATATACCCTTTGCTAGCTTTGTGAAATGCGGGTATCGTCGACTCATCCCCTCAGTGAGGTGATCAAGTGCTGCTGAAGGTAGCAATTGGTACTCGTATAGTAGAGCTGTTGACAGTTTATCGACAGGATTGAAGTCAGGAGAGAATACAGGCCAGAACATTCACTGTATTCCTTGCTGCGAGAGGTAAGCATCCACTATTGTTTGTACCGCAAGAAAAAACGTGGGCAGTACGCAGGAAGTTCGCATTTATCCAACCAGAAGCGTTTATATAAGATGCGCATGTTGGCGAGCGTTTCTGATTGCCGAATTCCTTACTTCCTGCAACACACCAGCAGCGGGAATGATTGCATTTGTTATCTGTTTGATTACAAATCATGCTCTGTAGGGACGGGTATTTTCATCCATTACATTGAACTCTGGGTCTACTGCACCGGCATAAGATCTGACAGTGATCAAGAATTTCATCCCGATATCTTAAGGCGGTCACCACAGTGCTGCCTGCAAACACGTGGAGACGGTGCGGCCACTCAATGAAAAGCCAGCCTAAACTGTCAAACTTAACTCTAACAGAATTGTGTCTAATCTCTCTCCAGATCCGCAGGCGTTTGTAAAAAGGATGCTGCTCCATTGATTTCTGATCCAGTTGACGTGGTCTTCACTCCAGAGTAATCGGTCATGTCTCTTTGCAGTCTACAATGCCAGACATCTTGCTGGTCGTCATATTTATTGACACCTGCCTTCTTATACTTGTAATAAGACTGTAGTTGATTGGCTGAAAACTGCCAATTGGTTTAATATTACATGTATCGCGAAATTTGCATTTCGTGCTTAAGTGCTGGAGGGGGATGTCCTTACTTTAGCTAGTACATGAAAATGGACCGTCTTCTAATACGAATGTTAACATTTATCTGATTTTAATTTTTTAAATATAAATGTCACTTTTACTGTAATATACCAACTGGTACAGTAAGTTATTACTGTTACGTATAAAAGAAGAATGCATTAATGACATTTATATTAGCATTATATTTTTAATACTTTTTTTTAATAATTGATTTCTAAATCTACAGTGATTTCAATAAAAATTTCCAGCAATTTCTTGCATGTATTAGGGAGGGGGGGGGGGGAAGGAATAGATTCTATAAATAAGAGTCAAAATGGGAAATACACGATAAGTCAAAAAGCGTTCCTGAATTCAGTGATTTGCTATGCGAAATATAACCAATGTATTTTGTTCCGAGATGATGCTAAAGAAAGTATTCTCTCAAAATTCAACTCTTCTTTGCGGTTCACACGATTTTGATGGCTATAAAAAGAGGCAGCTCTAGAAAATGACGGCAAGCGAAGAGCAGAAGGCATTCTGTATTCTGGACATTCATACAAGCGTTTAAGGGTCAAAGTTGGGACCAGCCTCTCAGAAATAAGTCAATTATGAAGTGACATTCACAATTTAAGATATGGGCTTCATTTTCATACGCAATTCGACTGACCGTACGTCAACAGAGCAAAAGCTTGTCTCAGCAAATTTTTATTCTCCACGGTAAAAAGCTGTGGCGGGTTCTACGAAAAACGTTTGTGAACGAGAGGATGCCATCTGCAGTTTTTGCTAAATGTGAAGAGTTAATGGAAGAGGAAGGTTTCTCTGAAAAGCTAGTTTATAGTATCGAAGCAACATTCTGCAGTTCATTGAAGGTAAACACATAATACGAGAATTTGGGGCACAAGAAATCCTCACGTATTCTTGGAACTTAAATGTCATTCCTCCAAAGTTAACGTGAAAGATTTAAATGGGACATTGCGAGAGGAGCTATTTGTTTTGATATACAGCAACAAATGCTTCATCCCATAGCTGAAAGAAGACAGTCTGCGCATTACAATAAGAACACATGGGACCAACTCCATGACCGATTGGGTTGGTCGTACAACTCCGGAATATCAAGAACCGCTGCATTGGCGACTACGCACGCCGGATCTTATCGAGCGTGATTTCTTCTTGTCGGCTTTCGTCAGGGATCATACAAACCATTTCATAGAATGGACGAACCATTGGACGAACCATTAAAATTAATAAAAGTTTAGAGAAAAGTCAAATCTTCATCTTTGTAACACCATTTGTAGATCTGCAAGCCCGTAACACATAGGAATTGATTCAAAGGGTTTGAAGTAACTTGATTACAAGTGTGCGCTTCAATGTATGGTGCGTACACTAATCTTTAATGTCATAGCGCATATTAAAAGTTTAGAGAACCCTTTGATCCGAAACAAAAAACTAAACAAGCCAAACTTCCAGCGGTAATAGTAGTTCTCCCCGTCTACCATTGATTACGCAAATTAGCGGATGCATTAGGAGGGGCCAAGAACGAATAAAAAGAGAGAGATAGACAAGAAGAAAAAGAGGTTGGCGACCTGAACTCGGTATGGAGTAACTGGAAAGAAGAGGATGCAACGGGACACCTTCGGACCAAGCCGGACATCGTATCCCATCTTATGTTAAGCCTACGAAAATTAACTCAGAGAAAGGAAGCAACCAGACGCCCTCAATATAGCAAGAAAATTTCAATATCAATGCACTAAATATTTTTGCTTAAATTTCTGCAGAGTTTACCGAAAGGAATCACTTATCAAATCAATCAAGGAAGCTAGGCCCGGAATCGATCTAGATGAATGGATTGGATGCGGTTGCTTCAGACCCAAGGAATACCAACAATGTTGAGTATCGACCGAATGAATGAAGGCTACGTTCCACCATTGTCGACATTGTGCCTTAAAACTACGCTTTTGCAAGTAAGCATCAGCGTAGTGAGCGCATCGTCCTCTGCGTATAGTGCGTGCATATCCATGCGAGCGGGCCAGCATGCGTTTCAGGTGCAACGCCAGAGACGACGACTTCTCTACCAAAACTGCGGAATTTATTTGAACTGTGCTAATTAGAATTCAAGTCATGAAGTAGTGCCTTTCAAATAATGTTCTCTTATTGTCTAATGCTATTGACTTCGCTTCATCGGCAGGTTCGATCGCCTTACGATGGCTTCAATATGACCACAACCATAGGAAATGATAAAATCCAGACGATTACGCATCCAGCCTTCAATGTCAGAAAGGCAACTACTTGTTACTGAAGAAAGCATTAATTAACTTGCCTGTTATTTACCTATTGAAGTTATTTTGAGATATACATCTCAATTAATTAAATTGTTGAATTTAATATGGTCTCAAAGAATATTCTGTCTCAGTAACATGTGACAATTAGGAATTTGTGTGAAAATTTGCCTGCTTTACATTAATCTGAAATCATTGGAATCGACAAATACTTTGATTTTCCTGGTATTTTAATAAATTTCAATATACCAATTTCATCAGGTCGAAGAGAAGTTTGTTATTTAAAGAGAAATTTCAACTTTTTCAAAATTTGAAATGCAATACGATGAGTGAGTAAGATCTTTAAACTGTTGATGTTACTTTTTTGATACCAAGCCTACATAAAAAGAAATCTTCTTCTATCTATATATATATAACTAGCAGAGGACCCGGCGTTGCCCAGGATAATTACACAGTACACAGTAGGTAAACAGGACAATCTCAAGAAGTTAAATAAACTGATGTGTTTTTTGGAAATAAACTGTAATAGGTTATGCACTGCTAACACGTGCCAAACACACACACACACACACACACACGCCCTCACACACACACACACACACACACACATACAAAGAAACATATACACGCTCTTTCCAATCGTCTGAACGCTTGTTAAGGAGCTGAAGGAAGACACGTGTATCTTCTTTGCCTCATCGAGAGAGACTGCCCTATCTATATCGTCTATTATATCCATTTCCTGTTCATTGTTCCTAATTCTTGGAAACGAATGTTCTATCATTGCATCATTATTTTAAGTTCATTGTTATAATTCTTGGAAACAAATGTTCTGTCATTGCATCATCATTTTATATTCATTGTTATAATTCTTTGAAATGAACTTTCTATCATTGCATCATCATATTGTGCTCATTGTTATTGGTGAATTGTGTGTTGATACCAGTGTTGATACCTATTGTTGCACAAACTTTGCCTTTCATTGTTGGTCACGAGATATACATTGTTGATCCCTGCCTAGTGTTTGTGGATTGCGTGTTTATACCATTGTTGATACCTATTGTTGCACAAATTTTTCCTTGCATTGTTGGTTAGGTTAGGTAATTGCCTACACGCGTAATTATCCCGGGCAACGCCGGGTCCTCTGCTAGTTGTGGATACTTATTGCTGCAAAAACTTTGTCTTGGTCATGAGATATTTCTCATTAATATGCCCTGCCATAACCATGAATATCGATTTTTTTATCAATAATTGTTATTTTTCCGAAATCTGAGGTAGACAGTGACCTTCCTCATGCTTTGAAGGTCAAGTATGCAAAATTTCATCAAGATCGGCATAAGAAACAAACAAACCCACAAACAAACAAACAAACAAACAAGCAGACCAACAAATATCCTTCTTCATATATATAGAAAGAAGAAGGATGTTTGTGGGTTTGTTTTTTATACAAATCTACAGTTTTATTCGAAAAAATAATAATTTGTATAAATAATAATTTTTATAGAACAGTAGATTCAGATCAGGTCCGTGGTCAATTCCAAGGAATCTAATGCCACAATGGGAATGGAAAAGCAAATAATTCCAAACCATTTGGGTTGCTGGTCACGAAACTTTATGGGTGAGAATACCTAATTAGGCCCGATAATCGACCAAAATTCAGTCTCACATCTGAATTAGGAGCGAAGTAATTAGCCCAAGACGAAAAGAACGGAAATTGAGGTCTTGCCGACGACAGTCGGATGAGGCCACCGAGTACTAAAAAAGACAGATTTAAGAAAAGAAACTTATCATAATTATTATGACAAGGCACAAAAAGAGGGTTGTAAAAGCGAGAGAGAGGCTACAAAATTATTCATTCCTTTATGTGTTTGTTTCTTTATGAATAAATAACTAAAAACAAGAAAACCCTTATTTCTCCATTTATAAAACAGGCCTTTATTCTTGTAATATCTTATTGATAAAATTTGTTTTTTACCCAGAAGGTTAATTATGCAGATGATAATTCTGTGCATTCTGGTATTGGCTATTTAAAAGTATAAAGATGCAAAAATTACTTTCCTATTTTTCAATCTGAAAATTTATATGGCATGGAAAGCGATACTTTTTCCACGTCAAATACGAAATAATTTAATGGTTTAACAGTCTTAAACCTCTAATGGTTTTATAGGCAAAAAGCTGGTTGACATCGTGGAAAAGCAGTTTTCATTTCGATTCTCTTTTAGCAATATAATGGAAACTCGTAACCCTTTACGACACGTGATCCATAACAGTATTTTAGCATCGAGATTCAATTATAAATACAATTTTGCCCAACTTTGATACGATCGTCTTGGGATAGAATCGGCAGCAATAATAGATAATTTTTTCTAGGAATGCATGACCATGTCGATGTTTAAATTCGCGACTTGCACTTTAACGAGGCTGTATATTGTACTTGCAGATGAGAGACGTAAAATGGAAGAAATGGTAGATACCAAAGTTTTACACAAATGACAAATTTTTTAGTGTGCAGTCTGAAATTGAAAATTTATCCAGGATCTGATTATATAGGGGAAAAAATGCCAAAACTTAAAAGAAGAAGAAAGAGAATTTTCAAATTGTAATAATTCAAGGAATTTCTTTTTCCAATAGTATGCCTCCATTTCTTCTTACCATAACGGAATCAGATAAAGGAAGGGAGAAAGAGAGGAAGGATTTCAGAGGGGAAAAAATTTGCATAAAATGTCAGCAGCAGCAGCAGCAGCCAGTAGTAGCTTCGTTCGCCACTTGGCACCGCTTTGGAGTAATTTGCGTCGGGTGCGTTTAGGGCTTGTTGCTGCCTTAGCCCAGGAAAACTCAACAACGGCCATCACAACCTCACTTCAAATCAATACCTGTTTGAAATTCATTCCGGATTTTTACAGCTCTGGTAAAAGAAAAACCGAAAGAGAACGAGCGATGCCGTTGACTTTCCAGGAAAAATAAAACACTTCGAACGTTTTGCACCCATTGTTTTCGTCTTTCATCTTCCGTCTATTCTCTCCATGGTTTAAGTGGATAAGACAAAAGACATTACATCGCTGTAACTAAAATTTTTTTTCGTATTCCAGACTTTATGAGTGCATTAAATAGCGAAGCGAATCTATTTCTTTGACCGCTTCCATTTGGTTTCTTTCTCAACGGGAAAAAATAACAGTGATTAAACAATTGTAAAATATGCTCACTTTTAGATATATATATGGAGTTTTTATTTCATCCTTCTTTCATCATATATATATGTTTTACCCAGTAGTTGTCGAAAGAGTGGTTATTTTTAAATAAATTTAAGTAGCAAATCAATATATATTAATAACCTACTCAAAGATAGCAACACTGCCAAGATTCAGATTTTCCTTAAACAATGATTACATCCATTAACACATAAACACTCACACACAATCACACATGCGCATGCACACATAAAAATACAAAGTGAATATATTCAAGGCTTAAAAACTGAACTTGATGAGAAATATGTAAATTAAAGTTAGTATACAAATAAGTCAATTTTAGCGTTTTCATTCAGTAGAAAAATCATTTTTGACCAGAGCAATAATCAATCGGTCATCTGTTTCCGATTCTTAATGTCCGTTAGCTTTTCCAAAAACAAGAAATTAGCTTGAAATAAGAAAACAGCCAATTACATCTACAAGTTAAGAGATAGTCCCTGGAAAAAATGCACATCTTTGTTTCGATAATCCTCCGTTTATCTATTTATCATTCATGAAAGTCAATAAACGTTTTTTCGAATTGCAAATCCTTTGTGTTGTCAATGCCTGACGTCGTCCTAGGTTCGCTCAATGATTTTTCTACGAAACCAATAAAGTCCGTGGAATTGTCACCGATTGAAGGAAGGTGGGGGAGGGCAATTTTATGAGACGGCGCCAGGTGTTCTCTCCACGTACTGCAAGAGAATTGATCTTTTCTGAGGACTTTAAAACCTTCGACCGTTCAACTGCTTCGTAAGCATCCAACCATGACACTTGGGCCATCTGATCGACTGATTATAAACTCGAAAGGAAATACAGTGCGCCATTCTTTAAGAAGTAAATATAGCCTTTGTTAAATGCTCTGAGTCAGCACGTAATATTTTTAAAAGCTGAAGCAGTATTGCGCTCTAATGATTTCTTATCCTATTTCCGGTTAGCTATGGGTTTCCTTTAGACTTGAATCGATTAGTCTCGTTACTACTATCCAATTTCCCGTTATTCCCACGGTTGACTGAATGAATTCAGTCGAACTGCAAACGATTTTGGCAACTGTATTTTAACGCATGCAATGGGAAAATTGATCGCAAAAGAGAATTTGAGTAATAGGTTTTGCCTTTTCCGATTTTAGAACTAATTAATCCAGAAACGATTTGAAAATTCATAATTCAAATATCGATAGAAAATGTTCTTTCAGAGATGTGGTGCATTTTATGGTCTGTAACACTCTCGATTACTGCTAGACATTAAACCCCATGTTAATTAAACCACGAGCATATTAAGAAGAAGAATCATTAGAAAATTGGCTTTTAAAACCTCAATATATCAATGGCATCTTAAAATTCATTTGGAAATGCACTACAGAAAATGAGAATATTTGCTAAAAAAATTTTCACTACTAATAAATAAGAATAAGCTAAACCAATATGAAAGATTTATATAGGCTTCTTCTAAATGAGTTACCTAAAAGTAATATTGAACAAGAAATTAATCCCCCGAGGAAAAAATTATAGGAAAGTAGCGGAAGCCCTGAGGTCATCTATTTTTACCCTTTTATCTGCACTTTTAACCCCCCCCCCACCAAGTTTTAGTATAAACAACTATTAAGTAAAACAGTATACTATAAAATGCGTGCGAATTTAATTGGCAGTTCTATGTATTTCGGGATTTCTTTCTTGTCATTCACTTGCCGAATGAGGAAAACCTTCTTTTATATATGAGGGGCGTTCAAATTTGTCCTGGACTTTATTTTTTGTAAATATCATTGTTGTAAAAATCTAAACTTTCATTGTTGGGATAGCAACTACCGCCTGTCGTGCAAATGCAGCACAATTTATCCGATTGCCATGACAACCGAGTATTTGTTTAAACAAAATGGCGGACAGCGATGAGTCGACCAAAGACAAACAACGAATAATCATCAAATTTCTTCATAAAAAAGGCGTTAAAACATCTGAAATTCATCAGAGACTTCAAAGACAGTTCACCGAGTCATGTTTGTCTCGATCATCCGTCTTTGCTTGGTGCCAAAAGTTTGAAGGAGGGCGAGAATCCACTGGCAATGAACCTCATAAGGCAAGGCCAGCAACTGCTGTCAATGATGACATCATCGCACGAACAAATGAGCTAATAAGGGACAACAGGCGGAAACGTGTCCGAGAATTGACTTCAATACTGAACATCGGCACTATGTCACGGAATTCACATGCCATCGAGAATTCTGATAACAGCGTCGATTGTTTCCACACGCGAATCTTCTATTCAACGACGTGGAAAGCGAGTCGGCGTAATACTCGACGTCGACAACGTAATGCGCAGAGGACGAATGAGAGAGAAAAGAGAGCTCAGGAAGAGAACGGGAACGAGCGAGAAGAGAAAAAAAGAACGGTAAAACCGAGGGCGAAGGAAGCAAAGGAAAAGAGAGGAATTTTCCATGTTGGCGATTCTTCGAACGGATTGAAAAAATCCCTGCTGTTCATAGCAAGGGAACAAGTAAGGGAAACGGCTGAAGCTCCCTCCCCGGTTATCGATGAATACGCCAGTAGAAGCCCCCAGCGAGGCAAAGAGAACTGCAACGGGAGCCTCGCTACAACGACGCTAGCAACGGAAAAGTTTCTCGAGGTGAGCGTCCATTTCCATTGGAACTGTTGTCAATTAGTGTTCCATAAATTACGGTCGTGGAACGGCTATTTGGCTACTTCTCACATAGTTGACGCCCGCTTCCAATTATTCCGAATACAGAATTTGCGAAACATGCTATCTCTGAACTGCGAAGCTACGAGCTTCACTGTCATTCCGAGTTCATGGACTGTGGCCATTCGGTCTCATACCGTAAATAGATATAAGCACTTGGGTTTTGTGTTGGTGCGATAGACCTGGCTTTTTGGAATCCAATTGTTTAACTCTACACCAAGAGCGGCATTCTTTTCGCCTAATTTAGTAAACAATATTGGTGATACAACGGAGACCAAGAAACCTCATAGCACATTTAGTGATTGTGTTCTCTAATTTCAGTCTTATTAAACGTCTGGGGAAAAAGAGATCTACTCGATCAGTTGTGGTGTGTTTCTGCCCTACAATTAATCAGCTTTGGTACCCGATTGTGTCAACTATAATTTACTCGCCTTTCGAAGTCGCGGCGTACAGAGAAGTTCGCCTCGCCGTCCTTATATTTTTCGAGAGTGGGGTTAATCTTCCAGTAGATCCCCTTGTGTTCAATGGCGAATGTGAATTTGTGTTAATTAAGTCGCATCAGTGTTATCGTACTCCAAATGTTAATTGTGTTCTAGTGTTTGGAAGTGAATGCTTTGTGTGCTAACACTCGATTAGACTCCACACTATTGTCTATTTTAATATTAATCTCTAAGCATTTTCCATTTATTCAATTTATTTAGCTTTAAGATACTAAATTTAAATAAATATCATTTTTCTTTCATCTCATCTTATCCCCGCCCTATGTCATTTACACATGACACACAGGCAGTGTGAAAACCATCATCCACGATAAGCTCAAATTCAACAAGATCAGTGCCAGATGGGTCCTTAAGCAACTCTCCGAGGATCACAAAACCACCCGGGTGGAAATCTGTTCCATGCTGCTGAGCGATATGACAGGGAAGGTGACAGCTTCCTAGGCCGTGTTGTGACCACCGACGAGACATGGATTCATCACCATACTCCTGAAAACAAGCGTGCGAGCATGGAGTGGCGACGCACTGACTTTCCACCACCCAAGAAATTCAAGATGACACAGTCTGCAATGAAAGTGATAGCGACTGTATTCTGGGACATTAAGGGTATCATTCATGTCGATTTTCTGGAACAATGTCGAACCATAAATGCACCCTACTATTGTGACATTTTGAGGATGTCCCTGAAGCACGCACTAAGGAAAAAGCGACCAGGGCTCATTACCTGTGGTGTTTGTTTTCTGCAAGACAATGCCTCACCACACACAGTCAAACTGACTATGGACACACTGACGGAACTCAAATCTTACCACATCCTCCCATGTAGCCCGGAACTCTCCCCTTGCGATTATCACCTTTTTGGACCATTGAAAAAGTTCTTGGGAGGACAGATGTTCGGCTCCAATGAGGAAGTGAAAAAGGCTGTCCTGACGTGGTTTCGACATTAGCCTGAAGATTTCTACAGAACCGGTATTCAGATGCTCTCAGAAAGCTGGAAAAAATATGTAGAGAAGCAAAGAGAGTTCTTTGAGAAATAACAGGCGTGTGTGTGTGTTGGTGTTTTTTTTTGTAGTTTCCTGATTTTATAAAAAATAAAGTCCAGATCAAATTTAAGCGCCCTTAGTATTTAATTTTATTGCAATTTCTATTTTATTTGTAATATTGTTGTGGTTAAAGAGATTGGTTTATATTTAATGATGTTTACAAAGTATTTCTAAGATAAATGCATAAATTACATAGTAATAGAATAAATTGAATATGCAATTATAAAATTAGCAAAACTCCACCGTCAATATGAAAATTTATGTAGAAATTGGTCATTTGTCTTTTTCTAACATTTGTCTTTCATTATTTTTCGTGTGATATGTAAGTTTTAGCAGAATGGTTATATAATGATGGATTAAGTCTAAACTGTAAAAGTACAAAATACCGGCTTCTTTCATATAATGAATTTGCGGGTTAAACCAACACCACCTAGACAGAAGGCCTGCGAACAGAAACTGTGTGTGTTAAGGAGTTTTTGCTTTTGTCATTGTTTTAACTTGTTCGACGCCAGAGTGCGCATCAATCTTTCTATATTACTTGTTTTGGCTCCCACTCTCTTTGGCCTTAATTGGAGATCAGCTAGTGTAGTGCGCAGATCACATTCTCTCTCTTTCCCGCCTGAATAAAATTGTAATGAACTTACTCCACGTTGTCAGTCCCAGTTCTTGTTAAAACAACGAAATCCAGATCCTTATGAATTTATCTCCTTAACAGTATGCATTGTTACATCATCATCAAACGGCCAAATTTAGGGTTTATTATTGGTAGAAATACGATTAACAATAGCCGCTTTAGTGTGATGTAATAATGTATGACGTTTCTGTGCGCCGGCCTTCCATCTAGGTGATGTTGGTTATACTTTACTAAATGTTCATAAATTCTTACGCCAGGACAATTGTTCAAATGGATATGGTCATATACAGCAGACAAATAATTTTAATTATCTGGATGTTATTATTGAGTATAGATTGGGATTTACATTGCTATTCGTTATTAGGAGCATTAGCAAAAAATCTACTAATAAGAATGGGCCCTTGGTCTGTACGTTTATCCAGCCGTCCGTCCGTCCGGCCATCCGCCGTTCGCACGATAACTTGAAAACGGATTAATTTTTTCAAATTCTGTTTTCAGAAATATTATCATCAAAGTCTTAGCTCGGTCTTATCAACTTTTCAAAATTTTTCGTGTAACCCTTTAAGTCGAATTCACGTGCTAAAACAACGAGTGTAAAGAATACCAAGATAATGGCACGTCATATAAGAATCGATTTGTCAAGAATATATTGTTACTTTCTGTTCATCTTTTAGGCATTATTGACATCGGCACGCGCACGTGAAATCACTTTGTCGACGCACGATTGCTCAAGTTCATAATCTATCTTATAATGCTCCATTCTTCCGCTACTTATTGGTTTAACGGTACATTCACAAAGACGCGGTACATGCGGAAGCAAACAGCTGCGATGAGATGCGTCAATCCCTCTCCTATTCACAAACACGCGGCAATTCATGCTTTCCACATGACGTTTCAAAATACTGCCACTAGGGGTAGTGCTGCACAGAACAAGTACTTCCTGTTAAAAGTAAACATCCGGTCTCCATTACTGGAAAATTTTTATGATGAACGTGTTTGTTTTATTAGGTGTCGGAATATTTCTGTCAAACATTATTTCATCCTATGTAGATGAAGATATACATGTACTTCTATTAGCTTTATTCCAGCATCAGAGCACTTCCCACTCTTCTTCCAATGTTTCCATTTTGGCGCTCTCAAGAAGATTACCGCTGATTGGTAGAAAGAATACACGTGACAACCTTGCCGCTCTCGCCGCTCGTACCGCATAGGAAAAAGTTGACCTCAAACGATCTCAGATCCGGCTTAGAAGCGGCAGATGCGGAATAAATCTGATTGGCTACCGCACTGCCGCTTCTGCACGTATCCGCATGTACCGCGTCTTTTTGAACGTTCCTTTACAATGTCTGTCCGTCCCCTTCGTAATTCTATACTTTTTGAGGTAGAAAGTTGAAATTCGGAATGTAGCTTACTTCGCTATTTACTTTGGTTTTGATTGGTACACTGGGGTCGGAATTACGGAGGTGGGAGACAGAGAAGACAAAAGATCTACGTGCTATTCAGGTTCGTAAAGGAGTGAATTTCGATATCAAGAGTCATCTAGGCAAGATCTACATTATTATGAAGTTTAGGCCCAATTGTTCCAGTGGGGTCGGAGTTGCCGGGATGGCAGTCACTTGGTCTTTAGTGTTACAATGGCAACATATGGCAAGTGATATGTCATTATATCGGCAATGATGAGAAAGGAAAGAAGATTCGAGATTTTTTACATTTTCTACATACTACGTCCGAGAAAAGCAATTTTTTGATTAAAAAACTTGGGGGAGGTAAAAACCGCAGGGTTTGCTACTTGCCTTACCCTACTCGATGGGGAATAATTTCTTGTTAATAAATGTGTGAATGTGTTTCTGCTTCACAGCTAAAGCTCCTCCTTGGAATATTTACATGAATTTATTCAAAATGGAATTATCATCCGGGGAGGCTTATAGAAAACTAGAAGGTTATCATAATGCTATTTTGAGAATTGTACTTGGTAATGACTGTCTACTACATTTTCTTATAATAAGAAAAATGTTTATATTAACAATTCCAAAAGATGTAATTTTACAGAACAGTTCTTCGCTTTGTTCACACAATTATTACAAGACCAGATATATATTATCATGCCCAATACAAATCTTTATATAAACGATACCTTTGCCTCACACAATATCATTTTCTTTCTGAAGGAATGTACAATCTCATTCCTCTATACAGGGTGTCCTGAAATAAATGGTAAATATTCATACACGTGAGAGAACATGTATAAAGAAGCATTTTTATTCCTATGAACATGGTGTCGCAAGCCAACCCCCACAGAGATACAGGGGGATTAAAGTATGTTGCGCTGCCTGATTGTTGGCGTCCTGCGAGCGACTAGGCAATGTGGTGCAGCCCACATCTGTTCAAGAGATGTCAATGTATGCTCGAATGGCTGCCCCTGTATATTACCTATATTACCTTAAATGTCACTGGAGGTCGTGGCACACGTATTGATTTGCATACATTTACACAATCAGGATCATTTCACAAATAAGCTTACTACCTGAACCCTCACAAATGGGATCGTTGATGCAGTTATTAAGAGTCCGTGAGTACTGAGATCTGTAGGCTCCAATGTGGGCTGCACCACATTGCCTAGTCGCTCGCGGGAAGCCAACAATCAGGCAGCGCAACATACTCTAATCCCACTGTATCTCTGTGAGGGTTGGCTTGCGACACCATGTTCATAGGAATAAAAATGCTTCTTTATACATGTTCTCTCACGTGTATGAATATTTACCATTTATTTCTGGACACCCTGTACAGGGTGATTGAAATCGTGTGTAAAACAATTTAAGGGGGTATAGCGTAACTCGGAACCGTCTCGATGGAATTCGATCAAATTATAACGGTATACACAGTCTTATGTACCCTGTTATTCCTCCAAAATTCATTAATCTTGGCTTTACAGAACCTGAGTTATTAACTTGTTGATCTTGGTGGAGGCATTTTTATTTCTGTTCATATTTTAGATAGCGTTCAAATTCGGACCCATGATCAAAGGACTTTTTGTATTTACCTTGACCTCTATAATACCCCCTTAAATTGTTTTACACACGATTTGAATCACCATGTATATCAAATGTAAACCTTTTTTGAAATGTACTGAAATCAAGAAATGGGTTTTTTTGTTAACTAATATTGAACACCTGTTTACTTTTCCAGTCTAAATATTTATTATATAGAAACATCTTGCATAATAAAACCTTGATCTATATTTTGACAACTTTATTTACTTTATAACTTAATTTTTTAAATTTTCTTAAATTTATAACAAGTATACTATTACTAGCAGAGGACCCGGCATTGCCCGGGATAATTACACTTGTAGGTAAACAGAACAATCTCAAAAAGTTAAATTATAATTCCAAATTGGTTAAATAATAACTCAATCAATACAACATAGACCGAAAGGAATATCCACTCTACGAAAAACAGGAATTCTAGCTGATATAACGGGGCATTCTTTAAACTCTTCTTGACTTGCCTCAGATTAAAATAATTTCCATCTTCACCACTGGAGAACATCACTGGATACTTTGGACCCAACTTTAAACATCATTGTTTCCAAAACCCGTATAGCCTTTTCTCTTTTAGCTGCACAGTTTCTCTAACCGATACTCGTTCTTTCTCTTTACTTTCCAGACACATAAGTGATTGCCAGTCGCCTGGACTTTTGATAGGGAGCTCAAGGGAGACATGTGTGACTCCTTTTCCTCCTCAATAGACGCTGCCTTATTTATGTCCTGTCACTGTATCATCATTTTATGCTCATTATTAATAATTCTTGAAAACAAACGTTCAATCATCGCATTATCAGCATCGCAGTTCCCAAAATATTCATATTCACAAAAAAATTTTGGATCTGCTATGTTACAAAATAAGCTAGGTGACAATCACTGCGTGGGTCGGACTGTTTTTATGATTAAGTTTTGCAATATCTTAAAAACAAACACATGAAAACGCTTAGAATTAATTCAGTAAAAGTTCATAATGAAAATTCAAAATTTTTTTTTAAATGCTCACAACGGATGGACCTCTCCAAGCATGCCATTGTATGCCTAAATAATTTCTTAGTCACGTAATCTTACTTTAGATGTTCCCCTTATGCTGTTGCAATTCCCACTCTGCCCTCGATGGCTTGAAGCAAAACTTGGCCATTCATCACTTTGTGTAGTCTAGCAGTCGCCGATTCTTCTATTTACATGCTTACCATTTGCTCAATACAATACGGAACTAAAGGAGTGCTTCCTCAGTCGTCTTTCCACTCCCTCTCAATAATCTGCTAACTCTCTATTATCTCCAGTTACTGATCATTTTTAAAGATTTTCAAGAAATTATTAAGTACTAAGAACTCTCTTTTCTAAGAAAAGCCTGAATGACAGGAATTCTATGCATTGTTACAAATTGAAATTTATCTATACGGCACAAACTTTGCCTTGCATTGTTGGTCATGAGATATTTCTCATTAATATGCCTTGCCATAACCATGAATATCGATTTTTTATCAATAGTTATTACTTTCTCGAAATCTGAGGTACACATTGACCTTCCTCATGCTTTGAAGGTCAAGTATGCAAAATTTCATCAGGATCGGAATAAAACTGTAGACTTGTATAAGAAACAAACCCACAAACCCACCCACAAGCATCCTTCTTTATGTACATAGAAAGATAATATGCTGCAATTAGATTTCATTGTACTTATACATGCATTAATAATATTATTATCAAATGTATCCAAAAATAACCAAGGAAATAAATAAATAAAAATAAATAAATAAATCTGTAGCGAGAAAAAAAGACCAAAGCTTTCTATATATTTATAAACTAGCAGAGGATCCGGCGTTGCCCGGGATAATTACGCTTGTAGGTAAACAGAACAACCTCAAAAAGCTAAATTAAACCTCAAAATTGGTTAAATAATAACTCAATCACTACAATAAGAGGGAAGGAGCTATCCATTCTAAGAAAAATCCGAAAGACAGGAATTTACCTCTTCACTGAAAAAATCCATTCTAGGTGATATACCGGGACTTGATTTACCGAAAAAAAATTTTTTAAAGGCTCACAATAGATGGACCTCTTCAAGGATGCCTTCTAGTCTAAATAATGTTTTACTCACGTAATCTTACGTTAGAAGTACACTTGATGTTGTTGCAATTTCGTTTCTTCTTTCGATGTCTTGAAGCAAAAATTGGAGCAGTCGCCGATTCTTCTATTTACTTGCTTACCATTTGCTCAATACAGCACGGAGCTAAAGGAGTGCTTCCTCTGTCGTCTTTCACTCTTTCTCAATAGTCTGCTAACTCATTATCTCCAGTTACTGATCATTTTTAAAGACTTTCAAGAAATTGTTAAGTACTAATAATTCTCTTTTCTAAGAAAAGCCTGAATAACAGGAATTCTATGCATTGAATTCTATATTGCACAAACTTTGCCTTGCATTGTTGGTCATGAGACATACATTGTTGATCCTTGCATAGTGTTGGTGCATTGCGTGTTGATACCATTGTTCATACCTATTGTTGCAAAAACTTTGTCTTGCATTGTTGGTCATGAGATATTTCTCATTAATATGTCCTGCCATAACCATGAATATCGATTTTTTTTTTATCAATAATTATTATTTTTTCGAAATCTGAGGTAGACAGTGACCTTCCTCATGCTTTGAAGGTCATGTATGCGAAATTTTATCAAGATCGGAATAAAACTGTAGATTTGTATAAAAAACAAACAAACAAGCAAACCTACAAACAAACCCACAAACAATTAAACATCCTTCTTTATATATAGAAAACTAGAAGAGATACCCGGCATTGCCCGGGATAATTACACTTGGATGTAAACAGAACAATCTCAAAAAATTATATTAAATTTTGCAATATCTTAAAAATAAACACATGAAACTGCTTAGAATTAATACAGTAAAAATTCTTAATGAAAATTCGAAAAAAATCTTTTTAAAGGCTCACAATGGCTGGACCTCCAAGGATGCCACTGCTATTTTAAATAATTTCTTACTCACGTAATCTTACCTCAGATGTATACTTAGTGTTGTTGCAATTCCACTCTTCTCTCGATGTGTTGAAGCAAAATTTGGCCATTCATCACTTTGTGCAGTCTAGCGGTCGCGGATTCTTCTATTTACTTGCTTCCCATTTGCTCAATACATCACGGAGCTAAAGGAGTGCTTCCTCTCTCGTCTTTCCACTCTTTCTCAATAGTCTGCTAACTCTCCATTGTCTCCATTTACTGATCATTTTTAAAGATTTTCAAGAAATTGTTAAGTACTAAGAACTCTCTTTTCTAAGAAAAGCCTGAATAACAGGAATTCTAT
>JAHWFO010041954.1:258437-300903 GCA_023313115.1 Rhysida immarginata | reverse complement strand
TTCCCACTGGGTCCTGGCTGTAACTCAGTGGGGTGCTATCCCTTTTCCGATCAGCTACGCTTATACGCTAGCACAAGTAGTGTATAACACATTTTTCATTTGATTAAAACCGCCTTATCATTTCCTACTTTTTCAACTGTGTCCCGTTTGCTTTTTCTTCCACTGCCAATACAAAATGTACGTGACACTTACGTAACGTTCCCTGAAAAGTGTAATATGCAAGAGTTATTTCTCGATTTTATATCCACAAAAGTCAATCTTGAACGACCCTTGTACGAGGGGATATCAGAAAGTAACGCCATTTATTTTTTAACGGAGGAAATATAGACGTTGCGTAAAGGTTAACATAGCTAAAAAGAAAACTGAGTAGAGAAGGCACAGGCAGGTTGTTACAGTTGACTTATTTCACTCTAACTTTTTATGTAATGCTTGATGTAAATCATCATTACGCATTTTACAACCTTGAACCTTTCTGGTTATAATTAACATTTAAAAAGTTATGAGAAACTTGTTTCTTTTAGAGAAATTAATATTTTTGACACAACCGCAAATGTAACAATATGCCCCATTAATGGGGCAGGTTGATAATTCAATTTGTCCACTAAAATAGAAATAAAGTCACTGTAGCTTTTACATATCAATACCAAACACAAACTGAAAGCATAAGAAATAAAAATAAAACTGACGATCCCCACTCGTGCAATCAAATGTGCCCAGTTCTTGCACTGAAGAAACAGTATCCAATTTTCAGAATATGGCTAGTAATACATTAGGCTAAAATGTTTCTTCTTCCGAATCTGAGTCATGATTATTGGTGTTTCTTTGCCCATCGAAAAATAATCTAAAGTTGATACAGCTTGTAACAACCTGCCCCAAACCAAGGTTTTGAACAATGTTCACGGACAGCGAAAAAGAGTGCACATTGTGAACTTCCACGTAACAATTATCACTTGATAACTAAGGTTTCTCAAAACCACGACAGTCCGACTATTCTACAATTTCCACTGCCTAATGTAATATCGTTCAAGTGAGAGAAAAATTAAAAGAGGTACAAAAAATCGAAAAATGGTTCTTACTTGCGAAGTCTGCACGCCAGCGGTTCGAGGAGAGAGAGAATGCTTTAGATTCAGCAGAGGATGGGTCCTAAGTAACTGCCAATTGATGAGATTGCGCAATCCGCGCGATTGTTAAAATTGATGAGATACGGCTGAAAGCATGCTCTAACCGACATGGAACCAAAAACTTTTATTTTCTATACATTAATTCATATGAGTAAGCTAATACTTTTTTATTTAGAATTCTGATCTCCTGAATTAAATATAATAAATTTAAAAAAGAATGATATATAAAATTAATAGTTTATTAATGATGATAGAGTTGGAGGCTTGTGGTGGAATTTTTGTTTGATTTTGGAGTTGTCGCTTAGATGTAGAGATGTTGAGGATGATTACAAATGTAGAGAGCGTTATTTATATACAGATAACAAAGGAACGATTAATTACATGCTGTTCCTTGTTTCTGATTGGCCAATTAAGAATTTCTTATGCTATTCTCAGTCTGTTTTTTTAAATACGGTATTTAAAAAAATCCGGCCGGTCATAAAGTCCTTCCAATCGCCATGAAGTGCAACAGTGAAACGACAATGGTACATATAGCCAAATTCTTGCAGATACGGCCAAACCAATTCAAACCGTATGTATTCCGCGGATTCACAACTACAGAGAACAAAACCAAGATGGCGCAGCTCATTCGGAAATTGAGGATCAAATTGTGATACGTTTTGAGCATCTGAAAGGAAACAATGTCACAGTTAAAAAGCGTATACGGGGACAATACTCCATCATACCAGGCGGGGCCATGTGCTTGAAGAGTATTTGTAGCAATTTGTACGCAGAAATCTACATGCCAAAAGTTACTGCAAGGTGGATGCCACATCACAAAAGACTGATACACTTGCGGAGACACTTGGATACAAAGAAGAGGTCATCTTTGAGACGAAACAGTTCTTCCAGGTAAAAATAGAAAATGATTCATTCTGGCAACTGATTCATCTGGGAGAAATGCATAATTCCTGGTTGGGGCATATGTAAAAAAAAAAACTAACCAATCTTTCGTTGCGCGTGCTTGAGGCCTTCTTCCATCGTGGTGACTGTGAGTACTTTATGAATGACTCAAAATTCTATATTTTTAAGAAAATTTTTAGCACTGTACTCTGTAGAACACGTGTTTAGAGTTTGATTCCTCTAATCGGAAATCAGAAGTCTTAAGTAGTAGATGAACCATTTAGACTTGCAACTAGCAATTAGTCTTTTCGTAAAGTAGTAAATAAAATTTTACAGATATAATTGTGATTTTTGAGGGAATTAGTGATCAATTCCACGAATTTATAACTGTAAACATATCAGATCAAAAATATAAACCTATCAGTTCCTTTAACTATCTATTTGAGTATCAGTTCCTTTTCAATATCATGCTATAGCTGTCGTTCAGCTGAAGCGCTCGTACAATAGGGGGATACATTTATTATAGAGCTTGCGGCAGTGAATTTTCCATTACTTTATGCAATCTCATTGGACTTATGCGTCAGGTAAAGTTTTCCAACCAAGCCGATTGCGGTATGCAAATCTTACATTACATTGGTCATATGATGAGGTCAGAGATAAAAATATCTCCGCAGATGAAGTTCAGGGCTCTTAATTGCTCCGTATTTGTAAATATAAACCTCGTTTGTCTTGGCAGCATTTTAGCAGACCAAACCGTTTAGATTTGTAACGAAAAAGTCAGCTCACATGGCAAAGATCGATTTGCAAACGGCGGCAAATCTCCACAGGTCGCCATTTGCAAGTGACATCACAATGACGTAAACGGCGGAGATTTCGTGATTGGTTGCTTTATTTTTATGGTATAAGGTAGATGCGTTACTCTTTTGACTTAACCTAAATCATAATCATAGCCATAAAGCCGCATTTTATAAGGGAAAAGTTACTGGCGCAAATTCTAACGGACTAATTACGCTCTGCAATGTTAAACAAGCTCGTGATGGTAAGAAGAACAATACGAGTACTTAATCTCTGGACCACAAGAGGTTTCAGCACCGCAATGAATCGTGCCATTTAGAAAGCAATAGTTTTACATGCCATTAATAAGATTTATACTTTTGGGCCAATATGTGCAAGTGCTTATTGTATGTATGTTTTTTTCGTGATTTCTTAGCGCATGAAGAGCCTTTGTGTTTAATTATGAACTACACATATTCTTTTTATAGAGAAAAATTGTTTTAGTGTCCTACAAATGATCTTAATATTAACTTTAACTTATTTATTAAACAGTATCAGTTCACACCAATTTAGCCTGGAACAATTTTTGTACCATTAAAAAGGTTCTTATATTTTGTAGAAACATGCTATTATACAATATATCTAAAATAAGCTATGGATCTCCAAATCGTATAAATTCAGATAAAATCTCGTATATTCCTTAAAGGAAGATACATTTGTTGTATTAATAGTTATGGAAATCCCCAGCAATAGAAAACGGTTCAATAATTCTTTTGCCGAAATAACGAAGACTCCGAAACAACAAAGAAACGGGATTGTGCGTGAGAGGTTTGAAGTTAAAGAGCTAGGTTCTATCCCTATATATTGTGCCCATTTGCTTTTCAGAACCAATAAGTTTGGGTGGCATTGGCAAATGCTGCAGGACATAAACCAATCAATAGAGAGGAGAGTCTCGCGACACAAAAAACGCCCCCAGCCGAGGTGATTGAGAGAAGAGTGCAAAGGCGGAAGAAAGAGTGAGAGAAATGAAACCGCACGCGCCTTTGTATTGATTGAGCACCAATTCTGGTTTGAAGATCTAACACCGGAATTCATTACTTCGCCTGTCATGAGGTGTACGTGAGTCTAAAAATGGCACATCATCACTCGACATGTCAGAACTATGATGAAAACGTAAAAATGTGCGGAGGTTGGAGTTGATGGTCCTCGACCAATCCTTTACTAACAAAAAAGAAAATAAAGTGGTTAAGAAAAGCTTTAAGAACAGCAAACATCTTTTCTATTTTTGGCAGAAGGAGGAATGAGCCTATGGGTATAGAAATTAAATTATAAAAATTTATTCTATGTGAAAAGTCAAAAAAGAAAACCTAAAGTGTGTCTAACTTTTCATATTTCCCGTGATGATGTATCGTCAGGCTATTACAGAGGCACTTCAGCAAAAGTTATTCGAGATTTGAACAAGTAAGAAATATTCAAAGAAGTTCATTAATTCCTTATTCTCTTTTCTCCCGCACTTTGTTATAATACATCGCCATTAATTTCGTTAGACAGTGAAAACAGAACCTAATTATGCATTCCAGAAGTAAATTTACCGAGTCTTCGTTAAACTCCGTGTTTCTGACCTTTTCCTTAATAAATTTCTTCCTAACTACCAATTCATTTTCTGTCGTCAACAGATCTGCGTAGGTGGAAGGAAGGGTTGGTAAGGCGGAGGGGGTAAAAGGAGGCCTGTGTGTAAGCCAGCCCTCGTCTACAACCGTTGAAGAATCATAGTGATATTTCTTGCTTGACAACATAAGTCTGCATTCTGTTCCAGTGTTGCTCATTTCTTTTCCTCAGGCAGTTTCTCTTTCGAAATTGCTCTCATAGCTTTTATTGTTTTCATCAAAATGCATTATAACTTTTCAATTTTGACCATTAAGAAAATTTAGATTTAATAATATATAAATGGTTTAATAAAAATTATTAACTTTTACCCCCTTCTAAATTAGAGGCTTCTAATTTTGGTTTGCAATTAATCCAAAGAAAATAGTAATGTGACAGAAGCGTGATGTAAACCAGAATTCATATAATACAATTACAGTTTGGGTATGTAACTGAAATTCTACGTAACATGTCATACCTCATTCATATTACAATCCACATCGCGATTGATAAATAAATTTTCTTAATCATTTTAACTTCATAATTCATTTATCTCATATTAAACGCAATCCTCATTAGAACATTATTACTGAAATGGGCTAATACAATTATGATTATTCATTTCGCAATGTGGAATGAATATACACGCAGTCATTCAAAAAGAAAATTTTCTGAAAAATTCAAAGCCGCAACGCAGTTGCATCTTTCTTACTCTTAAAAAATGCAGTCATAATTTCCAGCATTAAAAAGAGTTACTTAATTACGCAAAGAGCTGGATGGGGTTGTTTTAACGTAAGGTGTGGTCAGCACATTATGGACGCCGCTGTCTCATGAAAATGAATATCTATATGACAGCGAGATTACTAAAGGAGAAGAAGGGAGAAAAAAGAAATTCAACTGTTGGGAAACATAAATATGAATTAAATGAACAACCGTGACATTTAGATGTCAAGCAGATTCCTTATTCGCCACATTCTTCCCAGCCGCACAATTTCAAGAGTTTTCCTCTTCCCTCTATCTTCGACCTCTTCGCCACCAACTTATTTTTTTTCTAGACTGTGCTCCTTCTTTAGAGAAAGAAATATTAGAATGAAACAGAATTACAGAACACAGTTGAATTAAATATAAGCTGTAGTAATTTAATCATTAGCTTTGCCTATTAAATAATAATGGGCCCCCTGCAAAGCATGAGATCAGACAAATCTCTTGGTGAACAGGACGCAGTGCGCAAAATCAGATGAGTCCATTTAAAAGCGTGTTCCCACATCATCGCACGAGTTCATTGCATATTCTTGTTAACATAAAATAACAATAAAAGAACAGATTTTAGTGAATATTAAAGAGGCGTTATAATTGGCTGCCAATTGAACGAATATCACATGAGTGGTGGTGTCCTGAGATAATGGAAAGAGACAGGCAGATACAGAAAGCGACCGAAGTTATATTATGTGTGAGGAAAAACTGCAAAAAAATTATCTCCATGTCATCAATAATGAGTTCCAACAGGCTGAAGGAGTCAGGATGCATGACAGGATAAATGAGTTCTGCGGAATAATCCATATGCCTTCGTAATTCATGGATGTCCCTGGCCGTACTACACGCTAATGGTATTTGTAACATCGAAACTGGACAGAAGCCCAATGGGGAGGAGCGTTACGGAGTGACAAGTCTCGTTCCACTCTATTATGGGCCAATATGGGTAAGACGAATGCCTTTTACCCAAGTGTATCGTTACCACTGTAACGTTTAATTGTGCTAAAGTCATAGTGCGCGGGTGTTTCATTCATTTATTCTTCGAAACAGTCAAAAATCGGCGAAATTTTGTTTACAGTCACTTTATTCAATCTAAATTGCGTTTAAATGCTTACATGCATTAAAAAGATATTACAGTAGCACATATGATATTGCACAATCTTTTCAGAGATGTTCGAAAATAACGTGGCTTTTCATTGTAGTCTCAATTTCATATAAAAACAAAACAAAAGCGAACTGTTTAAAGCCAAATATCTGAGCAAAATCCATATTAAGATTAAATTATTAGAATTATTATGTATTTTGTGACAATAAGAAAAACAGGCTGTAGACGCATAGAATTAATAGAATAAAAATTAATTAATAAAAAATTAAGACGTTTAGAATTAGTTGGAAAACTAAAAATAATTTTTTATAATATTTTCACAAACAATTTCAATGAAATTTTAAGTCTGATATTACGAGGGGATATCAAAAAATACGTTGCACTTCCACGGTATGGCCATTTATTACACCACCTATACAAAAGCAACACGGCTATAGCAGCATACAATGTACCCAAGAGACCCTAAACATTTATCCGAACGATCAACCAACTTTTCGATTCCGGATGCATAGAAATCTCCTCCAGCGTTTTGTAACCACACTGTGACAGCCGCTTTCACCTCCTCATCGCTTCGAAATCGTTGTCCACCAGTTTTATGCACCGATTCTCTCTAATGATCGCATCCACACGGTCAACATTTGTAATGGTACGGGACGTTGTGGGCCTGCCTACGCGATCTTCGTCCGTGATATCCGTGCGTCCTGCTTCAAATTGTTGACACCACTTTACAATTCCTTGCCGGGAAATTGCACGCTCTCATATACAGCAGTGATTTCACGATGAATGCCCGTGCAATTCACCCGTTTGGCCCATAGAAATCGGATTGGTGCTCGCACCTCAAGTTTGGAGTGGACATCCAGTTGACGCGCCATTGCTTTTAGCCCGCTAGTCACACAAAACACGACGGGAAACCACAGCAACCGTCCTATCCGACGTCTGCGCAGTTAATGTCCCTTTCTCCGCTTTACCCAAGATTGCCACACACAGCGCGCTCCTGCGGCGACTTAGTGCAACTTACTTTTTGATCTCCCCTCGTACATTTGCTCACAATTATGCATCAGAGTACCTACCGAATTCTTCAAGATTAACGAAATAATCAAATAATTACGAATTAAGTGGATTAGTGGTTTTCCGATTCTCCTTAATTTGATGTCCATCCACAGTGTCTGGCCCCTCGGGATTTTGTTTACAAATATTTACGGATGGATTTGT
Organism: Rhysida immarginata; assembly: GCA_023313115.1. Taxonomy (NCBI): domain Eukaryota; kingdom Metazoa; phylum Arthropoda; class Chilopoda; order Scolopendromorpha; family Scolopendridae; genus Rhysida; species Rhysida immarginata. Next base: position 293,412 of record JAHWFO010041954.1, on the reverse strand, counting down.
TGTACTCCTGGCAGGAGGTTTTCATCAAACACTCTCTGTTACTGGAAAAGGCATAATAGCTGATAAATTTATAGCTCATTTGAAATTTTCATTTATTTGAGACATGTATACAAATTGATATTCAAATGAGTTAATCACCAGTTGATGTTCATCGTGTAATGAAGAATTTTTCGTACTGTCCTTCTAATATGGAGTTGGAGATCTTGCAGTACATAACGAGAAGAAAGTAAACATTATTCCTGGCTTTTCCTTGAAAATAATTTTGTCGAATGGGCGGCCAAATTACTGATCATTTTCTTGTTTGATTGCCATGGACCTTACAAGGTTCACCGCATACAACAGCTGCTTGGAAAACAACATGCTGCAATCAATTGGTTGACGTCTTCCCTACTTAAGTTTACATTTGCAGGCGCATATTACGAGCATAGTACCCGCATATCTAACTAAAAGAAACATCGAATATTCATACATCTATCGAGATAAAATATGTTCCACCTCCTCCCTGCAGCCCTAATTTGGCACTTGGTGATTTCGTTTTGTTTCCCAAGCTCAAGTTCACATTTAAAGGGGCAAAATTTCCAGGTTCAGCGACCGTCGTTAAAAAAACCAAAGGCGATAGTCAAGAAGAAGGTAAAAAAAAAATTGTTTTTCTCATGTGTTTGTAGACTGGCGGAAACGTTAAGCCAACTGCATTTAAGTGGTAGGGAACTACCTCAAAAAATTCCGATAAATAAACTTATTACCGTTAAAAAACCCGATCTCTGTTTTAAACGATTCTCTAAGTGGTGATATTAAAATTTCTTATTCAGAATTGAAAATGTCATCAAACAAAGAGCCTCAGCAACGTGGGCTTATCAGGTAGTTAACTATAAAGGTGTATTATAAATTTTTAACTCCTACTTGAGTTACTGATATTTAAAATGCAGATAGTGTCTATATAAATTTTATTTTGCTTTTGTTAAATAAATAAAACAGTTCAACGCAGACAAGTGCAGCGAAAGCAGGTGAAATTGCAAGAGTGTTCTTTTAATTTGAAGAAGGAGGATAGGAATAAATTCACATAGAAATGAAAAAAAAATTCTTTTGTCTTTATGTAAACTTTTCTTATGAGCAATATTCACGATTGCATAAAAAATGGCCCAGGATTTTGAGTGAAGTTCCTTTAGAGTAGTAAAACGAAACACAAGGAAATGAATCTCGTTTTTAAATTGGACATAAAGAAAACGGGACTCCAACATGTTGAAAGAGGGTTTATGCTTCCGGAATTTTTTTATTTCCTTTTTTTTTTTTAAATAAAATAGCAAGAGAGACAATGAATAAAAAAAAAGAGGCAGCAGATAAAGCAAATGGGAACGCATCAAATGAGAACGTTCCACTTTCACATTTATATTTCTGTTTAAGGGGACGAATTACAGAAGGTGGAGTCGCACAATTGGCGCTGTTGTTCCAGCAATCGCAAATGGCCTTAAAAGCATCTATTTCTAGAGCGTCGGTGAGTTTTAAACATGGGCGTCATTATTAATGAAGGAAGAGACTTAATGGCGAATTTTATGCGATAAACAAACTTGAATAGTCAAGAGATCAGAGGCAATGCATCCGCTTTTAAGACAAACAATTAAAATGTTTTTGTCTCGTTTTATTGCCATAGTTTTAGTTAACGCGCTTCGGACAAGAACAGCACCGAGAGAAGTATAGATGGAAGGAAAAGAAAGAACTGTAATTGTAGGCTGAAATTTTTATTCTCCTGGCACTTTAAAAGCAGTGTATTTTAATAGATCCAAGTGCACACACAAAAAAGGCAAACACGTCTTTAAGCACTTCAAAATCTAAGGTATCTCTTCTTTGTTTTTCGTTTCATGCATTAAGACCTTCAGTATGCTTCTACTATTTATTAAATGACTTTTATTTTCATCTTGTAAAAACCAAAAACTTAATCATAAATTTAATAAAAATTGTAAACTCTATTTATTTTATTAACATATTTGTATGACGTAGTTTCTACCTATGTTATAGCTTATATATCATCAAAAACAATAAACAATATTATTGACTATTCTGTTCGCTCTCAAGAAATTTCACATATTCTAACTGTCTGAGTTTGAGTTATAAATGCAAACATCATTAAGGCTACGCTCAAATTGCTTTATATTTCAATTTTAAAGCTGACTGAATTTAATAGTTAGACGGGCGACATATACTAGAATGAGTATGATTAGAAATCCCATTATCAGTTAAGTTTCTTAGATAAAGATACATCTTAAATATAGTTCTTAATTGGTTATTGTTACTTTGTAAATTTCTTGTATATATATTTGTTTCCTTTGTTGCCTTTTAAATAAAGTGTGATCTAAAAGTCAAGAAAAACTTTAAAACTCAATAATTCGCACACGAATGAAGATGAACAGATTCTGTTTGCTAGAATGATTCGACTTTTGACCAACACATGGCGTTGTCAGGTTTCAAACATCAGTTTATGCACATGTTCAGAAGGTATAAAAAGAGTAGCACTCACTGCATACGCGGCCGGCCAGGTGGCCGAGAGGGCTACGGCGTAGGCTTTCTAGTTCTCGAGTCCGCCTGGCCGTGGGTTCGAATTCCGCCGTGGGCATGGATGTTTTTGTTTGTCCCGGGCTGCGTACAGATAAAACTTGTGTAAAAGGCGCAAAATGACCTTAGTAGTCGACACCTTAATTTCTAGACCCCCCCCCCCCCTACCCACTGTATACGCTATTTCGGAAGCGGGTAGTGATAGTTCCGTCTCACCAATAAGTTAATTCAGCATCTTACAGTCTGAAAATGTGCATAAACTAATGTCTGTAACCAGACAACGCCTTTGTTGGTCAAAACCGAACAATTGTAGCATTGATTTTTCTCTCCCGGGGATAAGGATTTTATTTCAATTTTGTTTCTGTGCAAAGAGAATCTTTTTATCTACAATCGTGTGACAATTACTGAGTTTTTAAAGTTTTTCCTGACTTTTGGATTACCCTGTATAATTAATATTTAATAAATAAGGAATTCAACTATTAAGCAAATACTGAGCTTTAATATAAAAGGAGGATGATTTCTGCATAGCCGAGATGAAGCTGATAACACGCAAATACACAATAATGGGAAACAGGCAGTTACATTCATTTTCAGATCATCGGTACACTTACAAATATATCGCCTTCAACCAAAGAAGCAATGTATCACCTGATTTCAGACTATTAAAAGTTTAAAGAACATGAGTCATCAAATGCCACGAAAATTTAATTGGCTTCCAAAGAAAATCTAAATGAGCCCTCCGTATAGCTTTTAGAATCACATTCTCCCGTCGACGGCTTATAAAAATACCCAACAACTTCATGAAATATGATATACTGACACTGGTGTATTTTAGTTAAACTGTAATTCTTTGTGATAAGTTATATTCAATAAAAACACCACCCCAATCCCTCATAAGACATAAGGAGTACCTAAGATCCTTAAAATTAAATGACAGGAAATTCGTAACCCAGATAGCAGATGAGAATCAAATATTTAACAAGATTGAATGAATAATGAAGATTTTGTGCAGGCAATAGCTGTCTGGAACTAACTTTATTTCGCAGACGTAACTACTAAATAATTCCTAAGATTTTAAGTGTCTTCTTTCAAGTTAAATACGCGCATCTGGCTGTAAATGTTAAAGACAAGTAATTGTTTTCTTTATATTAAATGCAATTTATCTATAGACCGTAATAGCTATTTAGTACCAATGAGTTTTACTATCCCTTCAACCTAATTCATATATTCATTTGTTATTTTTGAGAGTTGCAAATTATACTTTAAAGAGTGAATTAATTGACTTTGACTATTTTTTTACAATTCTTCTTGACTATTCATGTTTTGTTATAGAGCATTCTCAGCGTATTGTGTTTGAACCTATCAACAGATATTTGTGCAATTCGTTATGGAAGTGTTTATACTGATGTCTTCGAACAAAAACTAATTGTCACTTACTGTTTAGTCGGTTAGTTGGCTGTTTAAAAGCATTATCTAATTTCATTTTATTTTACAAAATATTATTTTTAAACTTTTGTAAAATTTTTAGTTATCTTGATTTAAATTATTTCAAACCCATTTTGTCAGTGTTTTCTGTCAATCTAATTCCATCGGAAAAATTAAATTAATTAAGTTTTAAGCTTTTTAGCCATCCATGATATTGGACATCCATGAAATAACATGACGTTGCCGCTATATGACCTGCGGTCTAAGGTGTCGTTTCCCTAGTCTGCATCCGTATACTCTTCCACATGGTCATTACATTTCTTGAGTGCTAAACACATATCTGGTTTTCCTGACAAGTAGCGTAGTACTCTTTTCATGGCTACCCAGTGTTCTACTTTTGGAGCTTTGTTGTATTGGCTTAAACAATTTACTGCGTATGCTATTTCTGGGCGAATAGTGTTAGCCAAATGCAACAGCGAACCAATTGCTTGTTGATATGGTACGTTTCGCAAGATTTTGGCATTTGGATTTGACCATTGACTAGCAAGCCACTTCATTTCCATAGGGGTTGCTGCTTTTTTAGCTTCTTTCATCTTAAACCGATCTAGGACTTCTGCACAGTACCTGCGTTGAGAAAGAGAGATCGATTAATTTTTCTATCTCTAATTATTTCTATGCCCACTATGTATTTTGCCTCTCCGAGATCCTTTATCTTAAATATCTCTGCAAGCATTTTTTTTTTAAATGTTTGTATTTCTTCCAAGTTTTTAGCGAGTATAAGTATGTCGTCAACATACGAGCTGGCAATAACAAGTCCAGAGTTAGTTAACGTAGACACAGTTGTCACTCTTGCACTGTCTGAATCCCAGTTTTATCATTGCCGATCTAACTGATTGTTTTAAGCCATACAATGATTTTTTTAATTTGCAAACCTTGTGCGGAGCATTGGGGTCAACAAATCCTTCAAGCTGTGATACGTATAGCTCTTCTGCAACAGGTCCGAACAAATATGCATTATCAACATCCACTTGATGCATTTCCCAATCATGTTCAGCAGCTAGAGTGAGCAGCAGTCGTAAAGTACTAAAACGCACAACAGGTGCAAAGGTTTCTTGAAAATCTTCGAATTTTCTTTGATTGTATCCTTTTGCAACAAGTCTTGCTTTATATTTATTGATGTTACCTTTTGCATCAGTTTTCACACGGAATACCCATCTTGTATCGATCACTGCTTTCCCTGGTGGTAATTTCTCAATGCTGTACATCTGATTAGCGGCCATTTTTCAAGGCTTAGTTTTCTTACCTCCTTCTGTTTATTTTACTTCTAGCGTCTTCCACTGACTCCAGACTAATTTTCAGCCTCTTCGTTTTCTATCCCCTCTGTGGATGGCAACCACGCATCTCTGCTACCAATTGTGAATTTTTAGTTGCTTTAAAAAATAGGTTCAGAGGAGATTCGAATAACGTTGTTTCTTTAATGTGGAAAAACAACAACTACAAAGGCAACAATTAAAAGTCATTACATGCATAACGGCTAAATATTATTACGTGCACAACAATTAAGTATGTGAACAACAATTAAGTCCCTTCAAGTTCCCTTAATATATAGGTAAGAAAAGAGAAGAGAGCAAAATTTTACCTTATACACATCAAATGCCAAATCCCCATCTGGCTGGTCTGTTTAATTTTATTTCACACAATCAATGACTATCTTAATTTAAAATTTCTGTAATTGACTGTTTCCCATTATTGGTTCTGTAGAAGGCATCAGACGAAACACCATCATCCTTTTTATGCGAGGCTCGATCCAAAATTTCCCGGATTGGAACTGTATTAACGAAACGTGAAATAGTTATGGATGGCAGTAGGTATCTGTTTTATGAAATTTCATCGTGAATGAAGCGGTTCTCGCGTGTATAGACACCGTTTTGTTAAAAGTTGTTGATCTTGCATTGCGATTTTTCATTCTTTGACATTGCATAAAGAATTCGTGCCAATGGGCTATACGACCAATTCATAGTTCTACAGTAATGTTCCGAGGCGCCTTCGTGAAGATGTCAGAAGGAAACGCCCGGAATTGTGGCAATCAAATCACTGGGTTCCTCATGGCGCCCGCCCATCGTTCATTGAACACACAATAGTTTTTCACCAAGAAATCGAAGGCCAACCTCCCCCACCCACCTTATTCACCAGAAGAACTGTGAATTGACACGTGACCCAATGGCACGAATTCTTAATGCAAAGTCAAAGAATGAAAAATTGCAATCCAATGCCAACAACAACTAACAAAACGGCGTCTATACAGGCGAGAACTGCTTATTTCACGATGAAATTTCGTCCCTAGGTTACAAATCAAAGTACCAACTGCCATTCATCGGCTGCATTGAAACGTTTCAGGTTTCGGTTATACAGCTCCAATCCGGGAAATTTTGGATCGTACCTCATATTAATGCTCATTAAAAATATAACTGGAAAATGGATCTAGAAGAATTTTTTCATGCCAAACCTCCAGATATTATTGTCTATTAGTCAATATATTTATTTATTCAGTAGCAACATTAGAGAATATGCAATCTAATGTCATTAATAATAACTGGCAAAATAGATCTAAGAGGATTTCTTTCTGATGCCATACATCCGGATGGTAATCATTAAATATAGAAAACTCGAACACAAGCCGTAGAATTTTCCTTACCATTTTCTATATTTAATTATTTACATTATTTATTAACTACGAGGGCGTATTGAAAAATAATGCCTCCATGGCTGTAACTTTTCTATTTGTTAACCGATTTTCAAAATTCTTTTTGTATCTTATACTCACATTTGTCCACTATGTAATATACTATTCACTTTTCGACATGATTTTCATCCCTTTCCACGCATTGCGCCAACGCGTGACTAGTTGGGTGAACCCGTCGGAGAGGAATTCCGGAGTTGTTGTCGACACCAGGATTGAATGGCATCTTTCACCTCATCGTCAGAATGCAATTCTTGTCCTTTAAGGGGCTCTTTCTTCTTTGGGAAGCAGTGAAAGTGGCAAGGTGCAAAGTCTTTTATCTTTGAACTATAGTCATTCATCTTGAACTGTAGGCGCTGCAACGCCTCTGGAGTGTGGCGACTCGTGTGCGGGCGGACGTTATCGTACTCCAGAAGAGGGTTCAAAGCTGCCATTCAATCCTGGTGTGGATAACAACTCCGGAATTCCTCTCCGACGGGTTCACCCAACTAGTCACGCGTTGGGGCAATGCGTGGAAAGGGATGGAGACTATGTTGAAAAGTGGATAGTGCATTAGATAGAGGACAAATGTGAGTATAAGATACAAAATGAATTTTGAAAATCGGTTAACAAATAAAAAAGTTACAGCCATGGAGGCATTACTTTTCAATACGCCCTCGTATAAATTTTTAATTTGTTTTTAATAACTTATTACTACTAGGAAGATGAAATTCTCTATTCATATTAACTATATGTCCTTTTATATCGAGGAGGAGGAAATTATAAACTATTTACCGTATATTATGAATTTCAATGACTGTAAAAAATTATGGATAACTGACTTAAAGTAAACCGCTATGAGTATGAATAATAGCGAAACTTTATAATTTTGACAAGTTATTGTCATTTCTAAAGTTAAAAAATTCACATACTCTAATGGTTAAAAAATTTAAATTTCGTTCCGTCTCCTATTAATGCAAAAAAGCCGTTGAAAATAGAGCAGACATCTATTTTTTTCCTTTAATAAAAGATTCAATTATTTATTTCTTTTTAGGCTTCCTTCCTTTCGGCTGAAATTCTCTGAAAGGTAAATGGCGCCGACCTAGCCTCCATTAGGGGGTCATTTAGGGAAACCATAAGCATCGTCGAAAAGGAAGAGAACCACTAAGCAATTTCGAACTTCGATCCATTTTAACGAGGTTGGGAAATTGTTTTCACTACTTGGAAAACTTTTGTAGACGACTCTTAAAAAAAAAAGAAGAAAAAAAACGCATACACCCCTGGTTCGACTCCGATTCGCTTTATTTCCTCCTTCGATGAAATTGGCCCACGAAAGCTCTTAAATGTCAAACGATTTCCGATTCTCTGTGAAATGCTTAAAAACTTCTTGTTCTTCCACTTTGCAAGGAAATTTAATTATTGAATCCGGTAATTTTTAACTCCGGTTGAAAGAAATTATCGATAGCTATTACCGACATAGGAATTCTCTTCTTGATTGCGCTTCCTGCTGTAGGCTTATTTTCTACTTTTTTTCGTCCAACACAAATGCATCCATATGTAATTCAATACTACTTTATTCATATAATATAAAACAGTTTTATTTATAAGTAACATATCTGAAAATTAAAAAAAAAACATAAAAACAAAAATAAAAAGCGAAATATTAATTTAATTATCCATCCAAGTTAAACGTCAAACAAACGAAACTAAAATAACCCCCAGGAATTTAAACCTTAATAAATCGAAATAAATATAGAGAATGAAAGACTTAATTTTTTAAACTGCATTTTTAACATTTTTTAATATTTAAATTTATCTTACAAGGGGACATAACGACCTCGGAATTTTAGTTTAATATGAGACTTCGAGTAGATGTAGTGTATCTTTAGGATGTTAATATACTTAAATATTAAGGCGCACTATTCAGCCAATTTTGAAAAAAGGCGGTTTAAAGTTTCGAGCACCATACATAAGGGAAAGTTTTCCTTCTTGATTGTAAGTGATCCGATAGCTCAGACGGCAGCATGGTTGCTACTCACAAGTCAAAGTGTGAGGTGGCGGGTTCAAATTCCAGTTGTAACAATTTTTTTTTACCCAAATAATTATTCAATATATTATATTTACAAATTTATTTGTGACAACCAACTTTTTCACAAAATTTTCCTTTTCTTAAAATTATTATACTTATTTTTATTGTTATAAGTGTCTACGGAGTAATAAAGTATTTTCTGCAAAATATTTTGTATAGAATCATTTTAAAAGCAATAACTATTTTTCATCAATATTTTATTTTATTTTTCGAGTTAGCGGGTTCGAAAGGGAAATCTTTGTAAATGTAAACGAGGTGTGCTTTTCAATGGATTTTCTTAAAACCCCTTGTTCTTGTAAAAAGTCCTCATTTATTTGTTGTGCGAATTGTCGTGGTATCTTTTGTTTTCCATGCTTCTATGACAATTATCATTCTGGTTCATGTAATTTAACATTATTACTTCTGTGTTATATTGCTATTTGCATGAAATGAATTTTTTACCCTTTCCATACATAATAAGCTATTTTGCTGAAAATACTTGTGTTACTTATATTACTCCGTAGACACCTGTAACAATAAAAATAAGCATAATAATTTTGAGAAAAGGAAAATCTTGTGAAAAAGTTGGTTGTCACAAATAAATTTGTAAATTTAATATATTGAATAATTATTTTGATAAAGAAAAAAAATGTTACAACTGGAATTCGAGCCCGCCACCTCATACTTTGACTTACATGTTAATAATTTGAGAGCAACCCCGCTGCCGTCTGAGCTATCGTATCACTTACAATCAAAAAGGCCTTATGTATGATGCTCGAAACTTACTAGTGAGCCTTAATATTTAAGTACAAGGTGATTATAATTAAAGTCCCTTTGTAAAAATGCTATAAAAAAACAACCATGAGTCCGAATGACTTCAAATTTGGACTGAGCATTCTTGAAGAAGGGGCATTTGATATGGATAAGAAAAAAAATAGTTCCAAAATTTATCACTAGATGGCGCTGTAAGCGGCATATTATGCCTAGGAGGATTTGTACTATGCAAATTGAAAGATACGCATGCGCATGAGACATTGCATGTGTTATAAAAACGCAGGCCTCATGGCGTTCTCGTCATATTTGTATCTCAGCAGCTTGCCATGGGTCTGTCAATGAAGGATCGCGCTCTGCTTGTGAAGCTCTTTTACAAGAATGGCGACTCTGCCATAGCAGCTTTAAAGAAATTTCGGGTATTAAAGGGAATGAAAAAAGGATGTGGTCCGATGTCTGCAAAGGCTCTGAGGTGTATGATTAAAAAATTCGAAGCGACAGGTTCTTTTGCAGTGAAATCTGGCAGAGGGAGGAAAGCAGTTGCTTTGACGTCAGTAGAAGATGTGGCTGAAGCATTAGAGGAAGGGTCGAACAGTGGTGTGCAAACGTGCAGTGCACGGGGAATTGCCCGAACTTTAGACATGCCTGTGAGCACGGTCAATAAAATTTTACGCAATATCCTGCATTGTTATCCCTATAAAATTACCCATGTTCAGGAGTTACTTCCTGCTGACCTGCCAATTAGACACACGTTTGCTTTAGAATTTCTAGCTCGCATGGAAGTGGACAATGAATGGCCATGGAACATCTTGTGGACAGACGAAGCCCATTTTTATCTCCACGGCGTTGTCAATACACAAAATTGCAGGATATGGGCAACGGAAAATCCTTTCGCATGTGTTTCAATACCGCTTCATTCTGCAAAGGTAACTGTGTGGTGCGGGATGACAGCATCATTGATTATAGGGCCATTTTTTTTCGAGGAAGTGGGTCCTGCGGGTCCCGTTACCTGTACAGTCAATGGTCAACGGTATGCGTGTCTTTTACGCAACCAGGTAATTCCAACACTTCAACAGCATGCATGCGTGGATAGAATAATTTTCATGCAAGATGGCGCTCCTCCGCACATTGCAAAGCCAGTGAAGCAACTGCTGAAGACACATTTCGGAGATGATAGAATTATCAGCCGTCATTTTCCGAGAGCCTGGCCTGCAAGATCACCGGACCTCAATCCTTGTGACTTCTGGCTCTGGGGTTACCTTAAAAATCATGTGTTCAGTGGCCCAGTTGCAAATTTAGCGGAATTGAAGGCTCGGATTACGCACCACGTTCACAACGTGACCCCGGAGACACTCCGGTCTGTTGTGGAACATGCTGTTTATCGGTTAAAACTTGTGGAGGAAAATGGTGGACAGCATATTGAACATGTCTTGCGCAAGTCCCGAGATAATTAATAGGCGTTTCCATTGTTGCTTTTTATGCGGTTTTTGGCCCAAGGACAATTAAAAACCGAGTCATCATGTGCTTTTTATGCGGTTTTTGGCCCAAGGACAATTAAAAACCGATTTTTCCCATCCGATGTGGTACGACCTTGCCGTGGTGGATGGGCTTTGCACTAACAGTGCCACAACTGTTAAATGACTTGAAAGTCATGTTTTCCATCATCAAACCCGAAGCAATCATGTTCATTGACCGGTACAGTTGATTTTTTGCTAATACTGTACTGTATAATAAAAAAAAAATCATGTTTAACTTGTTTTAGTGTCAATTGCATTCCTTGACCAACTTTAATGTAAAAACATCATGCCATAAACAACTCATGCCAAAGCCGTCGTATTTCAATTCAAAATGTCACTTCTAGCTGAATCCGCTTCCGTTATGCCGCTTACAGCGCCATCTAGTGATAAATTTTGGAACTATTTTTTTCTTATCCCATATCAAATGCCCCTTCTTCAAGAATGCTCAGTCCAAATTTGAAGTCATTCGGACTCATGGTTGTTTTTTTATAGCATTTTTACAAAGGGACTTTAATTATAATCACCTTGTATATTAACATCCTAAAGGTAGACTACAACTACACGATAATGATAATGAATTTGAAAGGGGTGGTTGCCAAAGAACCAAGCACTGCGACCTCAGGTCTATTGTACTATCCCCAAAGACGATGAGAGAGAACGATTATGAACGGAAACAAACACAAACATCCATGCCCTGGGCGGGATTCGAACCCGCGACTCGCTGGTGTCGAGAGCGGAAAGACCTGTGCCTTAACCCTCTCGGCCACCGAGCCGGCACAACTACACGAAGTCTCGTATTAAACTAAAATTCCGAGGTCGTAATGTCTCCTTGTTAGATTTTGTTTTCATCTGAGATTCTGGTTTGTTTTTTTTTTTCGTAATTCTCTCAAAATCTATTTCGAAGGATATTTAAAACTGTTAATCACAGGTATTATCACAGCAAATGTGTGCAGCTCTGTGGGATTAGAGGAACATCCCAGATGGGCAACAGCATGACCAGAATACCTTTGCACATCTTGCGGCAAAAATTGGACATCAATATAAAAAATTACTGATAAAATTATTCGAAAGTAAATGTTTGTCCGTAAAATTCTGGTGATTTGCATACATGTTGCAGTGTGCGTTTTGCATAACGGATCTCATGGAGTATTTTTAAAAAAAGTGCCAATTAATCTTTTCATAATCATGTTCGTTTAAATCATAGAGAATTTGACCTTTTCATTTCAGAAGTCTTTTTGTTTCTGTTCGGTTTAATGGCTAAGAGATTCGCCATTAATCATTTAAACCCGTACGATGCAGATCAACTATCAAATGTGAGGACGAAAAATAGCAACTCTTTCGATTTTCAAGTTTGCTGAGATAATTGACAGAGATAAACGTGAAGCGGAGTCAAGAGTTAAATTTATGAAAAGGTGTTCATAGCGGTTATTAGAGAGCTTCCCTAACCACGTGACACGGTCGGACGGTAGCGGGTGGGGTTAAAAAGCTACGCTGGGATACGTGAGGGGGGGGGGGGGGCCCCCGAGCCCGAGCTACGTAGTTTTTAATTTCTTTTATTTAGCACAGTTAAGCAGGGTACAGAATACGCAACAGCAGTATGGATATTTATTTCCATGATTACCTCCGTAATTTAGAGAAACTATACAAGGTGTTTTTGAATTGAGTACAGATTTTTTGGGAGATGATAGAAGAGGTCCTTAGAAGTATTTTTTGTCATATGAACATGGGGTCCCCGCAGCTTCGTTTACTTACAATACTGTATTGAACAATCAAATGACACCGGGACGCAGTATGCGTTGGTAGGCTTAGATTATTTCTGTAAACCATTTCAATTTCAATGTGGAATTCGCGGTATGGTTTGCTCCTTATTTAGAAAAACGAAAACAAGCTGTTCGACTGCATAAAAATTACAGTTCTTGGGGGACTGTTTCAACAGGTGTACCACAGGGTTCAATTTTAGGACCTTTACTATCATCTCTATATTGGAATAATTCAGGCATACGCTGATGATATAGCTCTTATTTATGATAAAAAGGAGTTTCTGAGTGTCAATGTCATAGAAAATAATTTAAGTATGATAAATCGATGGTTATCTTCAAATGCTTTGACTTTAAACTCAGACAAATCTGTTTTTATGCAGTTTCATTTGTACCATTTTTCTTCTACTTTAAATGTTTTTAGAGTTCATCAACTTGCCTGTGATACGATAAATTGTTCCTGTCCATTATTGAAAAAAGTTCCTCGGTTTTGTTATCTTGGTGTCATGTTTGACACCAAGATTTGTTGGAAAGAACATATTCAGGCCTTCACTTTAAAATTGAAATATGCTTCTTACATTTTATATGAAGTTGGGCACTTTGTTCCATCAACTTTTTTACTAATTATTTATTTTACTTTATTTCAATCAATTTTTCAATATTGTGTTTCTGTTTGGGGTGGAACTTTTAAAAGTCATCTTACTAATTTAATTAGAATTATTGATAGGACTATTAGATTTCTTTCATTAAAAATTATATTCACTAAAAATTGTATTATTTTTTCTTTTTTGAAATTCTATTTTTATTTTCTTGGTTTATACACGTTAAAGCAGTCTGAGCAGATGAAGCCTTTTTTTAAATAGTTATAATACTAGATCTTTAAAAACATATCCTATGTTAATTCCACTTGTTTCTAGAACCTCTATAGTTCATCAATTTTATGTTATCTTCTAAATTATATAATTTAATACCTCTTATTATAAGGTAGTCTCCAAATAAAAATATGCAGAAAAAATGTTAAAAATTTGGATTAATAATGCAGATAATTTAGAAAGCCTTTTATTCTAAAAAAGTGTTTATTTTTTAGTGTTTTTGTTTTGGTGTTTATTTTATCATTTGCTGCTGACACGAGTCATTTTCTCTTTTGCAGCAATTGTTAGTTTTTATTCTTTTCAATATCAAATTTGTTCGTTTTAATTTCGATGAATTTTTAACTTTAAATTTTTTATGAAATTTTTTCTATATTTTATGTAAATTTGTAGATTGATATTGTATTTTTTCAGTTTAATAATAAATTTCAATTTCAATTTCTTGCTGGAATTATGTGTGTACCACGTTTCATTGTGGAATTTTCGTTTGCAAACCAAACAAAACTGTGTGGTTTGCCTTTTAGGCGTACCATGAACTGATGTGCATATGTTGTAGTCTACTGCAGTTGGCTGTACCACTTCTGGAAGGGGTGCGTTTATAATTTCTTACAGCAAAATTCTGCATCATTACTATTTTTTCCATTTATTCGAAAACTATGTGTCATATTTTGTTTATTTACTGTGTAGACATTCAAAATGTAATTTCTGTTCATAAAACTATTTTGTTCGAAATAAATGTTCCTAATCCTGATTGCAGACGTGCATTTATACTTTCTTATCACACCTTATAATATATTTTCTTCCTCTAATGTAAGGAACGTTTCCTGAAAGTTTGGCTGTACCTTTTTCTTACACCTTATCGACGACATCGCAAAGCATCTTTGAATGACCCGAACAGATGAAACTCTTGCGGAGCAAAATCTGACCTGCAGGGAGAGCGTTCCAGTACCTCAAAATTACACTTTTACACCCTCCAACCAGAGAAATCGAATCACTGTACGTTGTTCCTCATTGGTGCGAAGTAACATGTTTACACTGTAATAGCCGGAAGGCAAATGACGCGATCGGGATCAAATTTCGCACATGTGACCGGAGTCGTATCAACTCTAAGCATGCATGCACAGAAAACAGTATGGCAACCTTGAAAGTATGTGTGTCGTGTTATGGCCAAAGTGTAGATAATTTTTGACTCGTCCTCGTATCGTAAATGAAATAAATGCTTTAAGTTTACCTTTCACACACATTTTTCCATTCAGTACGGAGGGTTGATTCAGATAAAATGAGACGACTTTGCAGTTCTGTTACGATGGTGTAATACCATAGCACCACCATCGGTTGTGTTCGATGTGAGAGCCACGTTGTTAGACTATCGCCCGGCACCGTAATTTCCACTGAAGTAGGCTGAGTTTGAGGGACTCCATGGGAAGTTCGTTCCACACCTAGTGACACACTTTCCATAGCCCATCAACGGTTCTTGGTCGGCGACTTCCGAGCCGTCGTTTCAGGAGACCAAAACCACAGAAATCCATCGGTGATGCGTCAGGAGATTTTACAGGCACATGAGAGAAGGGAATAACTCGTATGCCCATCTCCTGTTCCATCTTCCTGTAGTAAGCCAAAGATGACTTGGCAGTGTGGCTTGATGCCTTGTCCATGTGGATCCAAACTTTTGATTGCTCACCCAAGATTGTCATGAATTATTCTGGAGACTGTTGCCTTTGAAATACCTTTCCTTTGGGCTAGACTTCTCTGTGTGGGGGGATTTTCTTTCAGCACTTCAGACCGGATTTCTCGCACCACCTGAGCTGGGCGTGTTGGCTGGGGCTTGTTTCTGGTCTGCTTCTCTGCTCGTCCACGTTCATTAGATGGTCGCAATTTGTTCTTTTTGATTATTCGACCAACAGTAGCTTTGGATACCACAATACCATTTCGTTTGCATAATTCCATAATGCACGAAAGACTGAAGTTAGCGTCGGAAAGGCCAAACATATACCCATCCCAAAAAGCTGTGATTTTGGAAGCCATGTTTCAGCACGAAATGTCCCAAATAACAGCAACAAGTGTATACAAAGCTAATCCTCATGAATAGTGGACGAGTCATGCAAATCACATTCCGTCAAGGTCATACGCGTCGTTTAAAGTCGTCTCATTTTATCTGAATCAACCCTCTGTATTTCAATTTTGCTTACCATTTTCTTAGGAAACTCATTTTCAGAGCTGCCGTAGTTGTGTTAACTGATCTGTAAATGATTTGAAGTGAATGATATTTTAGTGGATGGGGCTAAGTAGCAACTTATAAAAATTAATTAGAAAAAAACTGCAAGGATTTGAGAAACGAGAATTTTTGTATATTATCTAAGAGATGAGTTCTTTAATTAAGCAATGTTTAGAAAAGAAATCATGCATAGACCCCTTTCTTCTCGTTTAGCGTAAACTACATTACATCTAACTGATTATATGATATGTGGCGAACGTTTTTGACAACCAGAGAACTATGAATGTGAAATCATTAAGTTAACATTTTTATAAACGTAACGTAACTTTTCATTTCTAAAGTTAATAAAAAAATTCCTTTCGAACGGTTCCATTTCAGTTTAAATGTACTTACAAAGGACGGAAAATTATTAAATCATCTGTTTATAAAACTGACATATACTAGCTCATTCGCAAAAATATTTAAAAGCCATCGTTAGAATAAGAGGAATGGGACGTAAACAACAACTTAATTCCGTTAAGATTAACAAATTTTCGTTGCGAGAAGAGATGAATAATATCACAATTGTTATTGAGTTTTATTTATTGCTAATATAGGATTCGTACATCATCTAAATATCCACCATTCGAGGTTGTAAATTATTCACGTAACAATTTTTAAGGAAAAACTACCCATTACATGGGCGCTGGTGGCTGTTACGTTATGACCAAATAAAAGTTTATGAAGCCGATAAATATGTTTTTAGTTTTCAAGCTCGTATTCACTCAATATCTAAAAATAAGTTTATGAATGTCTAGTGTAAGAATACTGATTACTAAAATTAAATGTGGGTGTCACGTTGTTAAAGAACATAAACTAAACCTTCTAATGATGCTTATTTTTATTCACCATAATAATGAGGGATTAAAGGAGATCCGCCAGGATTAAATATACTCTTGGCGATTTATCAATTCTGAGAAGTTACAGGCTCAGATTTCATTACATTACTTCAAATTAAATTATCTTTTAATCAAAAATATGTTCTAAAGAACCCATCGTGTTGTAAGGCAATTCATTAAAGCATTACATCAACTCTTCAATTATTAAAAATAGAAATCATTTATAAAATAATTAAAATTTCAAATTTAAAATTTTAGCTCATGTAAGGTGTATTTAGAAATAATCAAAATTTAGCTTAATTTCGCACAGCACATTGAACCATGTCTTGTGCATTGCCGCTAATTCCATAGGAATTGCGTCTTTCAGTTCTTCTGTAGTGCGTGGTTTGTGCATGAAAACGTTCCCGTTAATTTCGCAAAGAAAGATTCTCATTTGGATGACATCAATTAAAACGTAGAATTTCTTCATCCAGGTTTTTCGTTGTGATTCAAAAATGGCACCCCATTTGGTATGATTTCAAAAGCCGTCCCCCACAGAACCGTAGTGTTACACAAGTCTATAATCAGATGTCGGTATCAATAAGAGACAGGAGTAGTAACGGAGAAATCCCGTTTTGGTCATCTACAAAGTGTTTCAAACTTTTAGGGTCAAAATTCTACAGATGGTATAGGGCTGGAAACTGATTATTTTGAGATAGGGAACCAATGGTCGGAAATGTATATTTCAGACGCCACGAGATAATGAATCAGATATGCGTGAGGAACGTTTTTGTAAGCTGCCTTCGCTTTCATAGCAAATATCCAACTCCTGCGTCGACAATCGATTAAGACAGCTTACAAAAGCCTTCCTCGTTCAAGATCTCGTGATGCCTGAAATATTCATTTCCGACCAATGGTTCTCTAACTCAAAATACTAATCTTGCTTTAAATCTTTCTATAGAATTTTAACCCTAAAAGATTGAGACACCCTGGAATCGCTTTTTCTGAGGTTAAAAAATATTGTTGTCAAAAGGAAAAAAAAATATTCCACAAGATTTTTGGAACATTTGAACAATGTTTAATGCATACTTGAAACAGATGTATAGGATGCGACAAAAGCCTAACAAATAAAATCTAAACTCCACATAACCTGGAACAAATAATTCGATTGGGGATACTATTAAGCACCTTTTGTTCTAAAGTTATTCGACTGTTTCAGGAATTTCCTCGACACAAAGTATATGTGTATTTCATATGCCTATGAAATCTTTGAATTATGAACCGTGGCACGACATTTTTTTTTAAATCGATATATTATTAGGGGATGGGGAGAAAACTTTTGGTAATGTAACCAAAATGGCCATGGTGGATTTTCAAAATGCTATATATGAAATGCTTGCGAAACTTCCTAAAAAACACAATGGTGTTTTTAATTTTTACGTATCTTTAACCAGTCTTGAGTCAATGCAGTATTTTGGTCAAACATAACATCCACATTCACCATAAAGGCCACAACCGCTGGTTTCCAAATTAACAAAATGTCACAAATGCCATGCATTCAGTGTGTTGCCCGCCGTTTCTGATTATCAAATTCCAATCTCAAGACCCAATCACGTTGAACGTTCAGGAGCACATTGAGATTAACATTCTAAGAAGTCAGTGTGATACATTATTTCTGACGTTCAATGTTCAATATCTTCTCTACATACCAAGAGCCTTCAAGTGACCCGAGAGGTCAAAATCCAATGGGCGCAAGTCCGGGAATCTAGGGAGCCACTCCACTGATACACGTCGGCTAATCCAATGATTGAGAAATTTTTTTTGGATTTTTACCTCTCGTGTCACGTGAAGGATCTGTGCAAAGAAGATATTGAACATTGAACAACGAACATCTGAAACAGCGTATCACACAGATTTGCCAATGTTGATCCCAATGTTCTTCTGAACGTTCAACGTGAATGAGGCTTGAGGTTAGATTTGACAATCAGAGACGACGGGTAATACATTGAACACATCCTGTAGGACATGACATTTGTCCCATTTTGTTAGTTTGCCAATGCAGCAGTTGTGGCCTTTGTGGTGAATGCGGATGTTATATCTGAACAAAAAACTGTATTAACTCAAGAAGGTTATAGATACGTAAAAAATAAAAACACCATTGTATTGTCAGCAAATTCCACATGCATTTCATATATTAGATGACCCCTTTCCTAGCTGAAAACTTGGTACTACGTAGTCACATTGCTACGCCTCGCCCAAAACCATTTAATCCTTGTTGTAGTTCGTAGATGCGCTGCCACAGTATTAAATTCAAGATGGCTTAACCCATTGGGGAAATGGAGGCGAGAACTATGATACTATTTCTGTATCTAAAGGGAAACAATTCCACAGAGATCCCATGGCGAGTTTAAAAGCTTTTATGCAACCAATGCCCTATCATATGATACCATGTCCATATGGCGGCGACGCTTCCATGTGGCCCGATCACTCTGGAAGAAGACCCCTAGCGTGGGCGGCCTTGCATCAGTGAGCAGCAGCAATTCGAGTAGCAAGTGGAACCTCCGGTCCTCAGCGACCGAAGAATCACAGTGGAACAGATCCATGTAGAAATTCTAGATCAGCCGCTATACTGTTTGTAAGTGCACGCAGAATTCCACATGAAATTGCTGACTCTATTCCAAAAAAGCGGGGACTTCTGGGTGCGAATTACTGCCTCTGCCTAGCTCAGCCTTCTCATTTGACATGGCACCAAGCAACGTATTCCTCTTTTTACACATCACGTGTCAGACGTGAATTTTGGCGATCCGTGGTAACGAAACTCGAGCTGGGAAACAAAGCCAAGCTCTCCGTCTTCAAATCTATCTTTGTTCCCATTCTCACTTATGGTCCTGAGGCTTGGGTAATGGCCGAAAGAGTGCGATCGCGGGTACAAGCGGCCGAAATGAGATTTCTGAGAGGTGTGACAGGTGTAACTCTACTAGATAGAGTGCACAGCAGCACAATAAGGGAGTCTTTAGGTGTTGAGGCGCTACCTCTCCGCATTGAGAGATCTCAGTTGCGCGGGTATGGCCGCGTGATACGGATGCCGAAAACTGGTCTTCCTAGGCAGTTGTTATTTTCCAAGCCAGTGAGTAACAGACTAAGGGGTCGGCCAGATGGTTAGACTACATGGAGAATCTGGGTTCGAGTCGCTTGGGTATTTCCAGGGAGGATGCGTCTGATGGCGGAAGATCGCGATCACTGGAGATCCCCCATAGGGCTGCTGCCCACGCGACTCTAACGGATAAGCGAGTTTGAAAAGTAAGTAAGCAAGTAAGTAAGTAAGTAAGCATTACAGTTCAGAGAATGTTCAAAACGAAAAGGATCCTCCAAATCATAAATCAATTAAGCTATGCCATGAAATTTTTAAACACAGGCAGCCTGTTACACAAAAAGGGTGCTGGTAGACCTTCAGCGACATCACAGAGAGTAGAAAAAATCAAGGCGTTCGATCGTAGTCCCCCTAAATCACTTCGCCAAGCGGCTCCTCAACTGGATATGCCAATGACATCCGTACATGAAATAGTGAAACACCGCCTTCGTATTACACCCTACAAAATCCAGATGATGCATGAACTGAAGCGCAGAGGACGACGGGTATTTTTTCAGGGGGAAAATCCCGAGATTACGCACTTCCTTCGGAAGGGAAGTAAAGCCGTTGGTCCCGTGTAGTCGTTTGCCGGCTGCACGTTAAAGAACCCTTGCGAGGCAAAATTTCCGGCCCCTATAATGCCGTCCTGAAATGACCATAGCAGTTGAAAAGGACGTTAATACCAAACAAACCAACCAACCATTAACTGAAGCCAGATGACCGGCAGAAGCGTAAGGAGTTTGCTGAGGATATGCTCCAAAAATCGACAATGATCCCACCTTCCTTGAGGACATTTTGTTTTCTGATGAGGCAACATTCCATACTTCCAGAGCAGTAAACAGACACAACCGCCGCATTTGGGGCTCACAAAAAACCCCACGTTCTAAAGGAGCATATAAGCGACAGCCCAAAGGTTAATGTTGGTGCGGTTTAATGCATAATTGAGTAATCGGATATTTCTTTTTCGCTGAAGACACCATTACCGCTGCAACCTATCTAGATATGCTGGAGAACTAACTGATTCCACAGGGGGGGAAATTACAGCCCAAATTTTTGTACCAACAAGATGGAGCATCTCCTCACTGGGGCCTGCAAGTTAGGCAGTGTCTTGATACGAACTTTCCAGGACGATGGATTGGAAGGGATGGGCCCCCTTGGCCCCCTCGCTCACCCGATGCGAACACTCTGGATTTTTCCTTCTGGGGATATGTGAAAGAAGAGTGTACAAGACCAAGTTGATGACATTGAAACTCTCAAGAACAGAATAATTGAAACAATCGCTGAAATTACCCCTGAAATGCTAGTCCGAACATGGGAGGAAATCGAGTTTCCCTTTGACGTCCTTCACGCCGTAAATGGGGAAGAGGGCACATGGAAATTTATTAAGGCATGCTAAGAAAGTTTTTGAGTTTTTCTTTGTGAATAAAAAAAAATCACGTTAAAATCTGTAATAGTTTTTGAGTAATCAACATGTATAATACGGGAGATAATTTAGAAACACCCTGTACAATAAAGTTAGTAATTTGTAGCAGGCGTTTTGGCATGTAATCCACTAAATAAAAATAGTAGATAATGGAATGTTGTCCCACTCATGTTGAAGGTTTGCAAATAGCACGGTCTTTAGATGAATTGCGTCGCAAATTTTTCCCAATGCAGCTGCACAATGTGCCATTCCATTGTTTACTATAGAGAAACTAACCGACTATAGTAATCTCTTTAGAAAGTAAGTAGTCTTTTTACATATCACTCCTCCTGTATCACATGATTCAAACATTTGTTTTACTTCTTGCCTTGTTCTTTATCCTTTTTTCTTCTGAAATGTCATAAACGCGAAAGGTGACCTTCATCTTCAAGGAAAGGTCAAAGCTCAACGTCATAAGTCAGTTGGGGCAGGTGTGCAGCACTTTTATTTTATAGTCGCATTTATTTGCGTTTGCAAAAAGGTCACTTTAAAAATCCGGAAAACATAAAATATGGGAAAGATTACTCCGGATAATCAAAAAAAAAAAGCAGACAGTTGATCTCGTTAACAGCCATCACCGTACCAAATTTCATTAATCTAGTCCTATTTTTACTCGCGAAATACTGGAAAAACTACGAATCACATGAATTTCTCTACTGATATAGAGAAACGGACTATACCTTCTTCCAAATGTTCCTCGTAGCTGCCTGGAATAGGAACATTTGGAATTTTTGCTATGATTATCAGATACTGAACAAGTGACACATTACTTTTAGGTTATTTAGAAACATTACCCTCTCCAAATACAAGCCAAATTACTTGATCTAAACTTTGGATTGCGAACTTTCAAAATAAGAGGCCGTTTATTTTTTCTATTGGCTAATCTGATAAAAAAATATTCTAGAATATGACAAGCTTATGTGGATAATATTCAATTAAAAAAACAGTTTGGTGCCTTCATTTGTTTTCCAGATATTTAAAGAAACGGGTTTGCACTGAAAGTTTTGAGTACGATAGCATATGGTGTTAATGTACGCATTTAGGATTTTACTTTTATAATTCCAAAATCACAAAAACCGCTCATGTTCAGTTCTGAATCTTGCTTCAACGAAAAAAGTTTCACTGATTCAGGCAACATAATATATGTCTCTCTCTAAAGTCTATCACTACTCCCGAAGAGACTTGGGCCGTTTAAATCTCCGGAGAATTGCGGTTGGGCAAGTTCATGATCGTCATTCTCGATCGAAAGGTGAAAGTGAAGGCCGTGAATTGAATCTCAAGTTTACCAAAGCATTCAATTTTCCAGGAAAACGGTATTTCAAAGGTCTTCCCCTCTCCTCCTTCTGCTTTCCCGGAATTAATCAAGCTTGGAAAAACTAATTTTTTTTCCTAGTGCGTAATGCTGAAATATAATCGCACACTTGCATTTCTGTCTTATTAACGCGCCAGCGCCTCCAACATGGGAACGAGGTCGGCGGGTGCCACCAACAAGCTCGTGTGCGCAGAGCTTTCATCGAAGTTCAACTGTCGTGCAGCGAAGCGAAGTTGCAAGCCCGAAGGAAGTTCACGATCGTTATGGAAAAATAAAGGCAATTTTAGGGAACGAAAGCATATAGATGTTAAGTAAAAATCTGTCTACATATGTGAATTTCAAATTTATCTTGATATTATAGCAATGTATTTGATTTAAGATAAGTTTATTTACTTGGACGAATAATTTTTTCGCGCAATAGGATCAGTCACTTTTTTTTCCTAACTACGTACAAAGCTTAATTAAATTTTATAACATTAAATACGTATTACATTAAAAATTAATAACCCAAACTATTCAAATACGTTTCTTTCCGTCAAAGACTGATTCAAAGATTAATTCACGACGGGATAAAGTAGTGGACGCTTTATTCATTTTTTTATGCCTGTGATATTTAAAAAAGATATGTATGGTGAAACCATAGTGTATGTATAAATAAGGAAAAAACAGTTCGAAGATTTTAAAAAAGTGTTATTTTATTTTATTTTTATTTTATTTAAAATTGTAAGCAACAGGCTGAGTGCTTAATGACAGCTTACAGCTAAGCAATTACAACGAAAGAGAGAAACTAAGGAAAAATAAAAGTATAGATTATGTTAAAATAAAAATATAGAGAAGAAAAAAGTGTAATTAGAGAAAAATTTTCAAGAATTACAGAACGATTGAAATATTTTTTTGAAATGGTTATAATTCATTGCATTGACATCAAACAGATTGGATATAATAATGCATAATTTAAACATTTTATAGAAGGGTAAATTATTTACAATTGTTTTCTTTAGTAAAGGTAAATAAAAAAATTTCACTGTTTTGGAAATTGAGCTTGGGTACTCGTAATTGGAGATAATTAAGAATTTAGAAGAGTAAATGATATTATGATATAGCTTAAATGAGTAGCAAAGATCAAATATAAACCTTCTCTTAGATACTTTATCACATGTAAAATATTTTGGAAATAAGTATTAATTATATACATACTATTATTTAAAAATGTAGAATCAAAGAATGTGAGAAGATTACGCAAGAAATGGGTTAGTTCTTTTTCTAAACTCAATTGCAATGTACCATGAGACGGTGACCAAATGTTGGAGCATATTCTAATAATGGTCTTACTAAGGCATTAAAAAGAAATACTGAAAAGTTAATACTACTTAGAGAATTTCTAATGATAAAATATGTAGTTTGGTAAGCTTTAGTTATAATAAAGTAAATATGGTCATTGAAAGATAGTTTGACTCCTAGAACTAGTATTTGATTTTCGTTGTAGAAGAGTGTTTTTTAAAGTATAATCATAAGTATGACCAGTTTTTTTAAGGGAATAAGTAATACAGTGACATTTATTAATAACTGACATTTTATCTTCACTACATCATGTTTCAATCGATTGAAGATCAAATTGTAATTCTTGGGAGTAATAGAAGTACTAATAATTTTGAATATTATAATGTCATCTGCAAAAAGGATTAATTGGGAATATTTTACTTATTCTGGGACATCATTGATAAATGTAATAAAAAGTAGAGATCCTAGGATTGATCCTTGAGGAATATTTGAGGAGGAGATAAAACTAGACGAATAGATATTATAAATATATACGTAGTTGATTGTGTTAGTTAAATATGAGAAAATACATTTGATATAACGACGTTGTAAATCATAATTGATCAATTTCTTTATGAGTAGAAAGTGATCAACTTTATCAAAGATTTTTTCAAGATAGATATAAATTATATCAACTTGTTTTCATTTACATAGTCCAGGAGGTTTGAGACAGTTGATCGACCTTTAATAAAAACATACTGAGAAGAAGCAAAACAAGGAGATAGAAAGGCATAAATTTTCTGATAGACTAAATATTCAAAAACTTTTGCAGGAAAACTAAGAATGGGGATAGGACGATAATTTTTATATCTTAAGTGTCACCTTTCTTTTTGAATATAGGAGCTACTTTGCTTTGGTTCCATACAATGTGTCTCCATCAATCCCACGTATCGCTACCGTAATGCGTTCTTTCAGCTCATCTAGGTCACGGGGAAGGGGTAGGGTGAAGACCTTGTCCTTTACACACCCCGATAAAAAGAAATCACAAGGTGTGAGGTCGGGGCTCCGCGGTGGCCACTTTGCAAGTTCCAGGTTATTGTTTGCTCGACCAATCCAATCAATGGCCGCAAGTTCCTATTGATATAATTACAATAATAATTATATCAATAGGAAAAATGTTTCTTAGAACTTCAGATTTTTTTTCAGAAGACAGAAAAGTATTGAGCACCTGGTAAATAAGAAGATAATTTAGTAAGAAAATATAAATTTGCATTATGATGTCGAATTTTTAGTAATAAAGAAAGTATATATACTTTACATTTCCTCAGAGTCAGTCACTTCTGAGTTACCCTGAAGGACGAGATGAATTGCAGAGGCAGCTGAAATTGATACAGGATTCATTATACAGGGTGATTCAAAAGTTAGTGTGCAGTAGTGCATGGAAACGTGTACAGCACACACATCAATATACTTTCTGCAGGACGTCTTTGTTGATCGAATCATCTCGCATAGCATCTGACCTGCACGTTCGCCGGACCACACACCTCTCGATTTCTTCCTTTGGGGTGCCTTGAAAGGTAAAGTGTATGCAAACAATCCGCACACTTTGCCTGAGCTGAAGGAGGAAATCACAACTGAAGTTCAGGAAATCTCTCCAGCCATATTGAGCAGAGTGTTTCACAACGTGCAACAGCATCATCATGAAAAGATTGAATGAACTTTTATATCGTCATCAGGGATTGGATGTCCCTTAAGGTGGTTTTTCTTCTTTTGAAAGGGGTGAAAGTCGCAAGGTGCAAGATCTTTCATCTTTGAACTGCAGTTTTTCATCTTTGAACTGTAGGTGCTGCAACACCTCTTGTGTGTGGCGATTGTTTGCGGGCGAGCGTTATCGTGCTGCAGAAGATGGTCCAAAGCTGCCATTCAATCCTGGTGTCAACAACAACCCCGGACTTCCTCTCCGACGGGTTCATCCGAGTGGTCACTCGTTGGTGCAGTGCGTGGAAAGGGATGGGGATAATGTCGAAAAGTAAATAGTGCATTACATAGAGGACAAATATAAGTATCAGATACAAAAAGAATTTTGAAAATCGGTTAACAGTTATAAAAGTTACAGCCATGGAGGCATTACTTTTCGATCAACCCTCGTATCTTCTCTATAGTTATTGAATTTTCTTTTAAAAAGGTAATGATTTCACATTGAAAGGAATAAAAAACAGCTGTAGAATGTTTAAGACAATCGGATATTACCACAAAATTTATATTACTTTGGATGCCTTCTCCATATGAAGAACTGTAACATACAAACGGATGTATTGTAGCTTGGAACTCGAGCTTTAAAAATTGATATCTTCAAAACGGAGCAAAACACAATTTTGAATTTTTTGTATTGTTTTTATGAAAGTATGTGTAAGATATTAATAATTTTTTAACGAAAAAAACCCCCACATTTTGAGAAGTTTGCATAAATTAAATATTTTTATTAAATTCAAATATTTGCGCATGTGTAATATAATTTTAAAAATTTCATATAGAATCTACAGTTAAAGAGCTTTCATATGTCACCAATCACATCTTTCTAAGTAAAATACAATCGAAGTTACAGTACTTCATAGATAATTTGAGTTTAAATATCTGTAACTTCCATAAAAATGAAAAATAAATAATTATATTTGGCATTCATTACCAACTCCTTGGGGCAATTGTGTATACCAAATTTCATTAAAATCTGAGAGGTCAGTGCCAAAAGTATAAAATTTCTGCCTGAATTGACGTGGAATGACCCAGGTGATTTTTCAGTAAAGCCTGGTTCCCACATGCGTAAAAACAATTGCAGAAACCGCAAGGCAGAAAATGTTCTGACATCAATTCCTGCTTTCGTCTTTCTGCCCGACAGAGAACTCCTGTTTTTTTCGAGTTGGATTGAGTCATAGCCTAGAAAGATAAGAGAATTTTTTGTCGGGCAGAAAGACGAAAGCAGAAAGTGACGTCAGAATATTTTTTTCCTTGTGGTTTCTGCCTTTGTTTTTACGCATTTGGGAACCAGGCTTAACGTTAAAAACAAACTGAATAAGCAGTCATTTCATTAACGAAATTTAGGTTGTTTTTTTTATTCGCTATTTAACTCCCTTTTAAAATAAAAGATTCTATGCAAAAAATTTTCAATACGTTATGTATTTTTTTAATTTAAATTTAAATGAGTTTAGTCTCCTTTTAATGGGGAAAATCGTAAAATTAATAAAAACAAAAATTAATAATAAATAAAATCACCAATCTTGAAAAACGATGAAGGAACTTGTGAGATGGAAGAAAACTCAAAGGATGTAGTCTATTGCAGATGTTGTTGATAGTAGAAATAAACCCAGTCTATTTTTTTTAATTTTGTTTGCACTACATTTTGTTTATCTGAGTTGGTAACAATAAGGAGGTTAAACAGCGCCATGGCAAAATTTAGAAATGTCAAAAGCAACAATGGAAATGGAAATTATTCAATAAAACAGGTCTGTAATAATAAATGAGGTCATAACTGTGGTCAGGTTACTTTTGAGTGCCCATGCCTGTCTTTCTCGTCGGCTATGCCTGTTCATCAATTTCGGCAATAATGCTTAAAGCATATAGCCAACAATGCTTAATCATCAGCTCAAGCATAAAATCCAGAGACATTTGTAAAAGGAGACTGGGCATTTGACGATTGGCGCATTGAAATTCTGTAATTCCGGTTGTGTGGCGCCCTCTGAACGTTCATTACGGACGTGCCCTGGGAACAGTTCATTACGGACGTCATACAAAAATGCGGTAAATTAATAAATGACGTAATATCGTTTTCATTATTGCTACCCTTCCCCCCTCATCCGTTCTTGTTGCTACTCTGCTCTTTATTTCATTGTTTCCAACAAACGAAAAATTGCTGATTGTTAAAATCCAAGATGGAAACAATGAAGGCTACATTGTTATTCGGACTAAGGTGATCATGTGACTTTTCCGCGCCAGGGCCTGTCTTTCTCGTGGGCTACGGCACGGCCTTCAAGAAGCTACCAGGCCTGAACATGGAAAATATAAATCATTGTTACGTCGAACTGGTGGTGCTATTACCAAAGGGATATATAGTAAGGGTATCGTCTTCTATGGCAGCAGTTGGTAGGAATTTTTGTTATCTTCACAGAACGCTGCGAGTGCTGATGTCGTCACTCAAGAGGTGAAATGGTGTCCAATGTTGTGTCCGTTTTTCACAACAATGAGTTGCCAAGTGCTCACGCCTGACACGTTCATGATCACAGTCTCTCGCTTTCGTTCTCCTGCACCTTGTTTGCGTTCGGTAAATTTTATTTGCAAATTTTGCTGATAATTACGGTAATTTGTTTTATTTCTTTGTGTGTTTACTGCAGGAAGCCAATCTAGTCGTGATGTTCTTAGCACCAAGCAGTTATGCCCTATTTTTTTAACCTGTATTACAAAAAATTGCCGGTTTGAAATGTATTGAAAATGGCATTTTTGTTCTCTCATATTCAAGAAAGAATATACTTTTGCTTTCCATAAATTAATTAATGGAAAACGAGCTTATGTTATAACACAAAAAAAAATTTCTTTCCTATTTTCATCAATAATTTAAACATCTGAGGTTTAGCGTGTAAAAAGCCTCACAGTCTATTCTATATTTACTTTTTATATTAAAAAAAGTTATTAAAATAAAACAAAACTTAAAACATTTTTAAAATTACAAACATTTTTATGGTTTCTAGCTCCTTTTAACCCTTTTATTCCACGTGTGAAAGCATTTCTCGTGCATTTAATGATTGCGTCATGTTTCCATGGAAATTAAAGAGCCAATCAGCGAGCTACAGCGACGACATCAGCGCTCGCAGCGTTCTGTGAAGAAAACAAAATTCCTATAAGGCTATTTGTATTGAGACGACACCCTTACTATATATCCCTTTGTGCTATTACAGAAGTTAGTTCGACGTCACAATCTTAGTGCTTCAACAATACATTATTGACGTCATGTTCAGGCCTGGTAGTTTTTAGGAGGCCGTGGCTCAACACCCCCTAAAACAAAGCCTTGACACCAACTTTCTGACGTCATTAGAAGAGGATTGTCGTCGGCAGCTCATGTAATGAAGTAAATACACGAGCTCGATTTTTAAATAGAAATCATGAAAATATTATATTGATTTTTGTAAATAAAAATTCACAAAGTTTAATGAATAAAAAAAAAATAGCAATTTATTTAATTTCAGCTAAAAAATAAAAATTGAAATTGACATTTGTAACAATTAAAAATGATATAATTTTTAAACAATTCTAAAAGTAACAGAAATTTTTATCAGAATTTGAGTTAATATAATAAACAAAATATAATTAATAATTACGATTGTTTGTATATGGCGCCATTTGCCAAGTCAATTCTCTTCTGGTTACGTGAGTGTGACGTTGAGAACTTGGTGTCAAGGCTTTATTACAGGGGGGTGTTGCGTTGAGCACTAGATGAGGAGAGTATCGACAACTCCTGCCTCGGCGCCATTGTTGTGGTTGGTTGGTTTATTAGAAATATTGGCGTCGACCACTAAGGTCATTTTGCGCCTTTTACACAATTTATATCTGTACGCCGCCCGAGACAAACACAAACATCCATGCCCACGGCGGGATTCGAACCCATGACCAGACGGAATCGAGAACTAGAAAGCCTACGCCCTAGCCCTTTCGGCCACCTGGCCGGCCCCATTGTTGTGGCAAAAAGCAATCTTCCTAATGTTGCGCTATAGGAAATCCATGATATACCGACTCGAATTACAGTTTGGATAGGAGAGAAATAAATACAGAAAGCATATCAATGCCAGATAAATTTATTAACTTAATACATAAGTTATAGAATTGATAATAGAGTTATGTCTTATTGTGATATTTTAATGATTTCCATAAGGGAAAAATTAGCAACTAAAAATTAAAACTAGAGAGATAGAAAGTATTTAATGTAGACTGATATGCCTAGCATTGTAATAGAATACAGTTACATATTATCGATATTAACGCTAGGTATGTCAATCTAAAAAAACAATACATTCCATCTATTTAGTTGCTAATTTTCCCTTATAGAAATCATTAAAAGAATTCAATTATTAAATTAACTCAATTATCCTTTTTTTTAAAATATGAATTAATTCAATTAATACTGAATTATATAATAATTAAATCTCGTTTGTAGATTTTTTTAACAGATCTAAAGAAGACAAAAAGTGATCTTTAAATTTAATGGAATAATAACTTATTTGCTTAAAATTTTTATTAAAAATTATAATTTATGGACAGCGCTCCCCATGCCAGTATATTTATAAAAAAAAATTTCCGGATTAAGAAGAAAAATCTTTCATAAAATAAACATTTATAATTTTCTCATAAACTTTGCCATCTGCATTAGAAATAAAAATCTGTAAGACAATTCGGGTAAACGGAGCCATGAGATGATTAAGAAATACTGTTTGCAGTGTCTTCTTTCACCAATATCCACTCTTATTCATTTTTCAAGTTCGTAAATTAATTTGGAGACAATTTCAGAAGCAATAACAATTAGGCAATTTTACTCTTTGTTTCAAAATTAATATATAATTTCAATTCTGTAAATTTTTTTAAAGATTTAATTCCAGCCGATGAATCACCGTTGTCAGATTCCTGTATCGTTTATTTATCTGATGTACTCTTATTATTGACCCTGCTAAATAAAACAAAGACTGTTTTTCGAGTATATTAATTTGGATGTTGTTAATATTTTTATACACGTTTCTAAATTTGTGTCACCTTTATCAAACACGATACAGTTATCTTCATCCTTTTTTATTATTAGTATTATTATTATTATTATTATTATTATTATTATTTATTTATTTATTTATTTATTTATTTTTATTTTTTTATTTCTTCTCCCGCATTTAATAAATATGCAGGTTGAACGTCGTTTTCTTTAGATAGAAAATTTTTATCTTAATATATAAAAACCGCGTGTCACGATGTTCGTTCACGCTAATCTCCGAAACCGCCCAACCGATTTCAATGAAATTTTGTGAACGTGTATGGCTCTAGCTTGAAAGATAGGATAGTTTTAGACCCGATAGGTGACGCTGTTGTCGAGATATTAATGTGGGAGACGAACGGGAAGCGAAGAGCGGCTCTTTTGTTGAAATAAAGATACACCTAGCGACCCTAACGGTCGTAACGTAAAACGTTAGTCCTTTTAACCTTAAACCCAGACATCGTCAAAGAAAGTCTCTGCTTTAACCTCTAACCAGATATGAAGAACATTTTTACTTTCGATATGGAAGCGACTAACCGCCTACCCGCAACTGCTGTCGCTACAAGCACGATGGAGATATAATACATCTCCATCGTGAGTGAAAGTGAATTTATGCTGCTTTTATAATATTTATTGATAGCACTGGCATTTAGCAAGGTATTGTGGAACGAAAACATGCAGCAATTCCAATCGAAAAGCAGGGATTTAAAGAAGTTAATTCAAAGACGAAAGTGAAAATAGAATGGAGAGAACAGCCAGGGAGGAGGCGTTACACGCATATACGAACATAAACAACGTGTGAGTTTAGCTTTTTTGTTTATCGTTTTTTTTTTTTATTTAGACTTAATTGAGTGTCTTCCCGGCCATACGGAATAATTAGTTGAACCATAATTGGCTCAGTGAATGTGCTATTTTGCCAGCAATTAATGTTGATGTTGACGAAATTAACTTTCAGATACAACAGTCGTTGCCGGGCGAACTGATGTCTTTCAAATCAATCGACACTGTCGTTGATGAAAACGAAGCAGTAAATTATCCAGCTGAATTTTTAAATTCACTAGATTTGCCAGGAATGCCACCACACAATCTTCGATTGAAGATTGGTTCGCCGAAAATTCTGCTTCGTAATTTAAACCGACCCACATTATGCAACGGCTCATGTTTGGTCATCAAACGGATCACCGGAAATGAAATTGAAGCAATCCTTTTGAACGGAAAGTTTAAGGGAGAAAACGTTCTGTTGCCATGTTTAGACATCAAATGAAACGTCAAAACAATATCTACGATGCACGTGACTTGCGCATGTATTCTATGTATGTCAAATGCACAAAATATCCGAAAACAGCGCCACCAGATAAAAGGCGGTCTACATAAAATGCGGTCTATATAAAGTGCGGACTACATAGAAGGTTGTCTGTGGCAGGACAAAGTCTGCCCGGGCCCGCTAGTATTTAATAAAATCTCCTAAGACCTCGGCATTCATAAAAAATTTTAAATAAAAAACGAGCATGGAAATGAAATAGATGAATACATGTATATTGCATTTAGAGCCGTAGCGAGGGAGGAGGGGCACCGATGCTGTACAGAATACAGTAAGGGGGCACATTCTACTAAAGTACAGCACTTATTGCTTGGCAAAATAAGCTAAACGAACGGCGAGCGTAATTGCTTTTGCCACAACAATGGCTGCCAGTGGGCCTCGTGACTGCCTTGAACCAATGAAAGATGAGGATTGGCGGTATAAAAGGATGTCGCTACTCTCTACATCTACTGCTCTAGTGTCACGTGGCTACGGTCGTTCAACTAGAGGAACTAGAAGTATAATAAAAAAAATATTGTTTTTTTTTTTAATTTCTTTAAAAATTGATAATGCAATAGTTTAAAAAAGATTCTATGCCAAGAAAAAAAGGGTACTGTTTTTCAGAGAAAATTCTGAATTTCATAAGAGCCTGTTAGTATATTAAGCATTTTTTACGGAATAATAGTATGCCATTTTGGTGGAAATTTCATAGATAATATGTATAATCTTCTCTCTATGTCTTGAAGAAAAACTTGGCCATTCATCACTTTGTGTAGTGGGTGAATTTCGGTGAAAATAATGAACGTTTCGCAAAAAGTGTGCAAGAAAGTGTAATTCCACCCATGTGGTAGCATTTCAGTGAAAATCTTGAAAGTTTGGCAAAAAGTGTGCACGAATGTGTAAATCCACCCATTTGGGAGAGATAGTCGAGCAGAAAAGAATGAGGCGCAAGATGCAATTTTCAAAAATTAATGAAAGTTCATTCAAGAAAACGTCAAGTCTTAAATTAACTTTAAATGTTAAGACACATCAACACTAAACATTTTCTCATTGTCATTGGTATTTTTGGGCAGAACATTTACAGCTTAATTTAAAAATTTAAAAAATAGCAACATAAAATCACCTTCGCGAGTCAGGTGGAAAGCTGAAGAATTTTCAATTTTTCAATTCACCGTGACGGTTTTTAAAAACTTTTGCAGCAGAAGATCTTCCTGATATTTTAAATTTAAAAGATGTCTTTGATAAATCGCCTCTGTCGTTTTAGACGCTCTCTAGATGAACGTTAAGTGGATAATGAAGTGTTATTGGAAAGTCAGGAATGTTGTTGAGGTTCAACGACGTTGGAGGGTTCAATTTGGTACACCACCGCCAACAAGGGGCTCCACCTCGCAGTCTCGTCATTAAAGAAACATTGGTAAACCCTTGTGAAGGGTGGCATCTCCTCAGGATCCCACTGGACATATAATTAAATCTTTTACGAATTGCAAGGAATGACCTCTGTGAATATTGGAGATCAAAAAGAGAGAGCGAAAAGAGCAGAGCAAACGAGCAAATCTCAGGCAAACCACGATGCATGGATGAGCCCGTCGTATGCTGGGAGTCGTGAAACGAATTGCAGGAAGTATACTACATGATCAAAGGAGTTGGGACACCTGTTGCTCTACCGAAAAGCCGCAAAAAAACTTCAATCAGTAGTGTGTAGGACCACCCCGAGCTGCTATCACTGCCTCCACCCTACATGGCATACTGTCCACATGTTTACGGTACGTGTCCACAGGTATTGACCTCCATTCCTCGAGGAGTGTCGTGGTCAGTTCCTGGACAGATGTAGGGCGAACCATCCTGGATCTCACACGTCGTTCCAATTCGCCCCAAAGATGTTCGATGGGGTTGAGATCAGGACTCTGGGCGTGCCAATCCAGTTCTTCAACCTGCATCTCGTCAAACCAGTCGGATATGGATCTTGCTTTGTGGCAAGGCGCATTGTCGTGCTGGAAGAGGAACGGCCCGTCACCGAAGTGTTCCCACAGTGCTGGAAGTGCCCCGTTATTCAGAATGGTCCTGTAGCCATCAGCATTGAGGTTTCCGTCCACCTTGATGAGCGGGCCCAGTCCAGTCCAATAGAAACACCCCAGGTATTCACAGGGGTGTCCCAACTCCTTTGATCATGTACTGTAGAACGCTAATGCCAAGTCTCCTTTTACAAACGTCTCTGATAAAATCATTGCATTTCTGGCGACGCCAGCGGGATAACAAGGCACGGAAGCGAAAAACTCACCTGACCATCGGGGTGTTAACAACAATCCTATATTCACTGCTTCCAACAAAAAGAAAAACACTGAT
This sequence comes from Rhysida immarginata, assembly GCA_023313115.1. Lineage (NCBI taxonomy): Eukaryota > Metazoa > Arthropoda > Chilopoda > Scolopendromorpha > Scolopendridae > Rhysida > Rhysida immarginata. The sequence goes on along the minus strand of JAHWFO010041954.1, from coordinate 259,079 downwards.
TGCTACCATCCAAGTTGGAGACAATGAAAGTTGGATTGTTGCTAGCAGCTCGATGGTCTGGTGACTTTTTTTTGCTTCCAGGCCTTGTTATCTCGTAGGCTTCGGTTTCTGGCATAGCCAACTAGAAAGACAGGCTCCGGCACTGAAAAGTCACCTGACCAAGATAGGTCTATTTTTTATAAGCTTTTATTAACTTTGCTGTGTTAGTTGTTTAGGTCAAATCTTGTAATCAATATTAAACCAACTTTCCGACAAGCTAGGGAGCTGCAATTTGACACACTTATGCAGAATCGATGACAATTTATGATAAAGAAAAAAATTTTCAAATCGGTTCATTGGTTCGTGTTCTAATGGTACTAACTCATTACTACGAATTGATTGTTGTAACAATTGGACATTTCGTTATGGCGAGAGTAAATTTGTCTATTGTTTATTGTTGCAAAATTAAGCTGTATTGTTGCCACTAAATAAAACATTATAAAAGCTTGGTTTGATAAAACCTTTTTCCTCTTAACTTGTTAATCCAACTTTCATTGTTTCCAACAAAAGAAAAAACACTGATTGTTAAAATACAAGATGGAAAGAATGAAAGTTGCATTGTTACTAGGCTAGGTTATTCAAAAGTCACCTGACCATCGGGGT
>JAHWFO010041954.1:207674-228437 GCA_023313115.1 Rhysida immarginata | reverse complement strand
TTACAATTTAGTTTTCATATTTATATATTTTTCTAAAGGGTTTAAAACGCAGGCTAATTCTATATATCCGTGTGTGATGCGATAACACGAAAATGTGCTCCTTTTATCCGCTTTGGCGGTAACATCATTCTTTTTTTTTTATTTATTTTTGCTCTTATAACGTTTGACAAAAAATCACTCCTCAATTATTGTTCGATTTCTCTCTCGCCTTATCTCACTCCTTCTCACTCTCTAATTGTCGAAATTCACTGTGGGTGTGTCTTAAAAAGTCGGACCGGCCGCGACCGGTCAAAGCATGTCGCAAAGCTCGGTTTGGAGCCACCAGTGACTGACTCGAAATTTTGACTATGTCCGATCGACGCGGGAACGATGCAGGCATACGTAGCTAGCATTATTCCTTTTAAATTTTCTGCCGATTCGTACGACCCTCTATTCATAAAGTAACGACCGGTCGCGATGAGCGTTTTCATAACGCGACCGGTCGCGGTCGGCTGCCTCGGTGAGTAGAATCAAAATGGCGGACAAAAGTAGAAAATTCAAGTGTTCGAGTGCCCGACGTAATAAATATATTTTGGAGAAAGGAGATGGCGAAATATGATTAGGAACCTTGCTGTGACGCCATTTTGAAACAAAATGCTCACGACCGCTCTATCCATGAATGAACAAACGGAAACAAACGGCCGCCGATCGTACCACGTAACCTGTTGGCGACCGGTCGGACTTTTTAGACACGCCCTGCGAGAGAGGCCCATGATGTCAGTGGGAATTATGCATGAAAATTTTAAATTATTGTTTGCTATACTATTCGTTATCAATATCAAGGAATAGTGATTCGTTTTTTCAAAAAATTTAGTTATTTGATTGTTTCCAACACTGAAGATTACATTGTTGCTCGGAGTTAGATAGTCAGGTGGGTAATTCCACGTCAGTTCAGGCAGGCTTTGGCACTGACCTCTCGGATTTTAATGAAATTTGGTATACACAATTGCCCTAGGGAGTTGGTAATGATTGCCAAATATTATTTTTTTTTCATTTTTATGGAAGTTACGGACATTTAAAATTTGCGAAATTTGAGTGGGGGCCTTATCTATGAAGTACTGTAACTTCGGTTGTATTTTACTTAGAATAATGTGATTGGTGACATATGAAAGCTTCTCCATGAAATTTTTAAAATTATATTATGCATGCGCAAATATTTGAATTTAATAAAAATATTTTATTTATGCAAATATCTCAAAAGGTGGGTATTTTTTTTCGTTAAAAAATTATTAATATCTTAAACATACTTTCATAAAAACAATATAAAAAATTCAAAACTGTGTTTTGCTCCGTTTTGAAGATATTAATTTTTAAAGCTTGAGCTCCAAGTAGCGGGAGTCAGGTAGTAGGGTCTTGACTACTCGTACAAAGAAGAGTGTAACCTTGGGACCATTCATTTATTTACGTTTTATTATTTACATAAATAGTACTATTATTTATAATTACATGAAAAAAATAAAATCAATAGTAGCATTACAATAATAATTATATCAATAGGAAAAATGTTATTTAGAACTTCAGATTTTTTTTCAGAAGACAGAAAAGTATTGAGCACCTGGTAAATAAGAAGATAATTTAGTAAGAAAATATAAATTTGCATTATGATGTCGAATTTTTAGTAATAAAGAAAGTATATATACTTTACATTTCCTCAGAGTCAGTCACTTCTGAGTTACCCTGAAGGACGAGATGAATTGCAGAGGCAGCTGAAGTTGATACAGGCTTCATTATACAGGGTGATTCAAAAGTTAGTGTGCATGGAAACGTGTACAGCACACACATCAATAAACTTTCTGCAGGACGTCTTTGTTGATCGAATCATCTCGCATGGCATCTGACCTGCACGCTCGCCGGACCACACACCTCTCGATTTCTTCCTTTAGGGTGCCTTGAAAGGTAAAGTGTATGCAAACAATCCGCACACTTTGCCTGAGCTGAAGGAGGAAATCACAACTGAAGTTCAGGAAATCTCTCCAGCCATATTGAGCTGAGTGTTTCACAACGTGCAACTGCATCATCATGCAGGGATTGAATGAACTTTTATATCGTCATCAGGGATTGAATGTCCCTTAAGGTGCTTTTTCTTCTTTTGAAAGGGGTGAAAGTCGCAAGGTGCAAGATCTTTCATCTTTGAACTGCAGTTTTTCATCTTTGAACTGTAGGTGCTGCAACACCTCTTGTGTGTGGCGATTGTTTGTGGGCGAGCGTTATCGTGCTGCAGAAGATGGTCCAAAGCTGCCATTCAATCCTGGTGTCAACAACAACCCCGGACTTCCTCTCCGACGGGTTCACCCGAGTGGTCACACGTTGGTGCAGTGCGTGGAAAGGGATGGGGATAATGTCGAAAAGTAAATAGTGCATTACATAGAGGACAAATGTAAGTATCAGATACAAAAAGAATTTTGAAAATCGGTTAACAGTTATAAAAGTTACAGCCATGGAGGCATTACTTTTCGATCAACCCTCGTATCTTCTCTATAGTTATTGAGTTTTCTTTTAAAAACGTAATGAGTTCACATTGAAAGGGATAAATAACAGCTGTAGAATGTTTAAGACAATAAGATATTACCACAAAATTTATATTTCTTAGGATGCCTTGTCCATATGAAGAACTGTAACATACAAACGGATGTATTGTAGCTTGGAACTCGAGCTTTAAAAATTAATATCTTCAAAACGGAGCAAAACACAATTTTGAATTTTTTGTATTGTTTTTATGAAAGTATGTGTAAGATATTAATAATTTTTAACGAAAAAACACCCACCTTTTGAGAAATTTGCATAAATAAAATATTTTTATTAAATTCAAATATTTGCGCATGCGTAATATAATTTTAAAAATTTCAAATAGAATCTACAGTTAAAGAGCTTTCATATGTCACCAATCACATCTTTCTAAGTAAAATACAATCGAAGTTACAGTACTTCATAGATAAGGCCCCCACTCAAATTTCGCAAATTTTAAATATCTGTAACTTCCATAAAAATGAAAAATAAATAATAATATTTGGCATTCATTACCAACTCCTTAGGGCAATTGTGTATACCAAATTTCATTAAAATCTGAGAGGTCAGTGCCAAAAGTAAAAAGTTTCTGCGGAATGACCCAGGTGACTTTTCAGTAAAGCCTGGTTCCCACATGCGTAAAAACAATTGCAGAAACCGCAAGGCAGAAAATTTTCTGACATCAATTCCTGCTTTCGTCTTTCTACCCGACAGAGAACTCCTGTTTTTTTCGAGTTGGATTGAGTCATAGCCTAGAAAGATAAGAGAATTTTTTTCGGACAGAAAGACGAAAGCAGAAAGTGACGTCAGAATATTTTCTGCCTTGTGGTTTCTGCCTTTGTTTTTACGCATGTCGGAACCAGGCTTAACGTTAAAAACAAACTGAATAAGCAGTCATTTCATTAACAAATGAAAAATTAGCAACTAAAAATTAAAACTAGAGAGATGGAACGTATTTAATGTAGACTGATATGCCTAGCATTATAATAGAATAAAGTTAAATATTATCGATATTAACGCTAGGCATGTCAATCTAAAAAAACAATACATTCTATCTATTTAGTTGCTAATTTTTCCCTTATAGAAATCATTAAAGTAATTCAATTATTAAATTAACTCAATTATCCTTTTTTTAAATATGAATTAATTCAATTAATACTGAATTATATAATAATTAAATCTCGTTTGTAGATTTTTTTTAACAGATCTAAAGAAGACAAAAAGTGATCTTTAAATTTAATGGAATAATAACTTATTTGCTTAAAATTTTTATTAAAAATTATAATTTATGGACAGCGCTTCCCATGCCAGTATATTTATGAAATTTTTTTCCGGTTTAAGAAGAAAAATCTTTCATAAAATAAACATTTATAATTTTCTCATAAACTTTGCCATCTGCATTAAAAATAAAAATCTGTATGACAATTCGGGTAAACGGAGCCATGAGATGATTAAGAAATATTGTTTGCAGTGTCTTCTTTCACCAGATATCCACTCTTATTCATTTTTCAAGTTCGTAAATTAATTTGGAGACAATTTCAGAAACAATAACAAATAGGCAATTTTACTTTTTGTTTCAAAATTAATATATGATTTCAATTCTGTAAATTTTTTTAAAGATTTAATTCCAGCCGATGAATCACCGCTGTCAGATTCCTGTATCATTTATTTACCTGATGTACTCTTATTATTGACCCTGCTAAATAAAACAAAGACTGTTTTTCGAGTATATTAATGTGGATGTTGTTTGTTAAATTAATATTTTTATACACGTTTCTAAATTTGTGTCACCTTTATCAAACGCAATATAGTTATCTTCATCCTATAGTTTATTATTTATTTATTTACTTCTTCTCCCGCATTTAATAAATATGCAGGTTGAACGCCGTCTTCTTTAGACAGAAAATTTTTATCTTAATATATAAAAACCGCGTGTCACGATGTTCGTTCACGCTAATCTCCGAAACCGCCCAACCGATTTCTATGAAATTTTGTGAATGTGTATGGTTGGTTCTAGCTTGAAAGATAGGATAGTTTTGGACCCGACAGGTGACGCTGTTGTCGAGATATTAATGTGGGAGACGAACGGGAAGCGAAGTGATGCTCTTTTGTTGAAATAAAGGTACACCTAGCGACCCTAACGGTCGTAACGTAAAACGTTAGTCCTTTTAACCTTAAACCCAGACATCATCAAAGAAAGTCTCTGCTTTAACCTCTAACCAGATATGAAGAACATTTTTACTTTCGATATGGAAGCGACTAACCGCCTGCCTGCAACTGCTGTCACTACAAGCACGATGGAGATATAATACATCTCCATCGTGAGTGAAAGTGAATTTATGCTGTTTTTATAATATTTATTGATGGCACTGGCATTTAGCAAGGTATTGTGGAACGAAAACATGCAGCAATTCCATGCAGGGATTTAAAGAAGTTAATTCAAAGACGAAAGTGAAAATAGAATGGAGATAACAGCCAGGGAGGAGGCGTTACACGCATATACGAACATAAACAACGTGTGAGTTTAGCTTTTTGTTTATCGTTTTTTTTTTTATTTAGACTTAATTGAGAGTGTCTTCCCGGCCATACGGAATAATTAGTTGAACCATAATTGGCTCAGTGAATGTGCTATTTTGCCAGCAATTAATGTTGATGTTGACGAAATTAACTTTCAGATACAACAGTCGTTGCGGGCGAACTGATGTCTTTCAAATCAATCGACACTGTCGTTGATGAAAACGAAGCAGTAAATTATCCAGCTGAATTTTTAAATTCACTAGATTTGCCAGGAATGCCACCACACAATCTTCGATTGAAGATTGGTTCGCCGAAAATTCTGCTTCGTAATTTAAACCGACCCATATTATGCAACGGCTCACGTTAGTTCATCAAACGGATCACCGGAAATGAAATTGAAGCAATCCTTTTGAACGGAAAGTTTAAGGGAGAAAACGTTCTGTTGCCATGTTTCGACATCAAATGAAACGTCAAAACAATATCTACGATGCACGTGATTTGCGCATGTATTCTATGTATGTCAAATGCATAAAATATCCGAAAACAGCGCCACCAGATAAAAGGCGGTCTACATAGAAGGTTGTCTGTGGCAGGACAAAGTCTGCCCGGACCCGCTAGTATTTAATAAAATCTCGTAAGACCTCGGCATTCATAAAAAATCTTAAAATAAAACATGAGCATGGAAATGAAATAGTAGAGCCGTAGCGAGGGAGGAGGGGCACCGATGCTGTACAGAATACAGTAAGGGGGCACATTTCTACTAAAGTACAGCACTAATTGCATGGCAATATAAGCTAAACGAACGTCGAGCGTAATTGCTTTTGCCACAACAATGGCTATCAATGGAAATCTCTTTATTAGGGGGGGGGGGTTCTAGAAGCTTTTGGCGTCGACTACAAAGGTCATTTTGCGCCTTTTACACAAGTTATATCTGTACGCAGCCCGGGACAAACACAAACATCCATGCCCACGGCGGGATTCGAACTCGCGGCCAGGCAGACTCGAGAACTAGAAAGCCTACGCCCTAGCCCTCTCGGCCACCTGGCCGGCAGGCTGTCAATGGGCCTCGTGACTGCCTTGAACCAATGAAAGACGAGGATTGGCGGTATAAAAGGATGTCGCTACTCTCTACATCTACTGCTCTAGTGTCACGTGGCTACGGTCGTTCAACTTATGTGGCGGCAACTAGAGGAACTAGAAGTCTAATAAAAAAATAAATTATTTTTCTTTTTTTTTTTTAATTTCTTTAAAAATTGATAATGCAATAGTTTAAAAAAGATTCTATGCCAAGAAAAAAAGGGTACTGTTTTTCAGAGAAAATTCTGAATTTCATATATGAGCCTGTTAGTATATTAAGCATTTTTTACGGAATAATAGTATGCCATTTTGGTGGAAATTTCATAGATAAAATGTATAAGTTTTAGAGATAGTCGAGCAGAAAAGAATGAGGCGCAAGATGCAATTTTCAAAAATTAATGAAAGTTCATTCAAGAAAACGTCAGGTCTTAAATTACCTTTAAATGTTAAGACACATCAACACAAAACATTTTCTCATTGTCATTGGTATTTTTGGGCAGAACATTTACAGCTTAATTTAAAAATTTAAAAAATAGCAACATAAAATCACCTTCGCGAGTCAGATGGAAAGCTGAAGAATTTTCAATTTTTCAATTCACCGTGACGGTTTTTAAAAAATTTTGCAGCAGAAGATCTTCCTGATATTTAAAATTTAAAAGATGTCTTTGATAAATACCTCTGTGAATATTGAATTTCTATGTGCATTGAAGTGCTTAATTTATTTCTACAGATTCCTTCCTCTCTATAGTTAAGAACAATGTTCAGAAAAAGCGTTACGGATGAAACAATAATTTTAAATGGAGATCTAAAAGAGAGAGCGAAAAAAGCAGAGCAAACGAGCAAACCTCAGGCAAACCACGATGCATGGATGAGCCCGTCGCATGCTGGGAGTCGTGAAACGAATTGCAGGAAGTACACTACATGATCAAAGGAGTTGGAACACCTGTTGCTCTACCGTAAAGCCGCAAAAAGCTTCAATCAGTAGTGTGTAGGACCACCCCGAGCTGCTATCACTGCCTCCACCCTACATGGCATACTGTCCACAAGTTTACGGTATGTGTCCACAGGTATTGACCTCCATTCCTCGAGGAGTGTCCTGGTCAGTTCCTGGGCGAACCATCCTGGATCTTACACGTCGTTCCAATTCGTCCCAAAGATGTTCGATGGGGTTGAGATCAGGACTCTGGGCGTGCCTCTCCAGTTCTTCAACCTGCATCTCGTCAAACCAGTCGGATATGGATCTTGCTTTGTGGCAAGACGCATTGTCGTGCTGGAAGAGGAACGGCACGTCACCGAAGTGTTCCCACAGCGCTGGAAGTGCCCCGTTATTCACAACGCTGTGGATACGGTCACGGCGCCGTGACTTGTCATCGTTCACGTTGGTCGAAAAAGGGAAGTGACGCGATCAAGGACAGAGCATGCGCCTTGCGCAGCTGGTGATCAGTGATGAACGAAACGGCTCTTTGGCAAGCGAGAATCGTTCAAAGGAGTAGTTCGCGAACGATTTCGCGTATATTTAAACGATTTACGCGCAGATAGTGAAATCATATAATTCACGAAATACGCAACTCTTTCCATGAATTGTACAAAGTCTTTTTACCGGCCGTGTGCGAAATAGAAACGAGTAGGGGTGGTGATGCTGCCCACCTTTTGATCGTCGCTATGCGTCTACGGCCGCCTGTTTTAAATCGTGGACATAGATTCTTTTTGTTTGACGAGCTAGCGAAACTTCGCTGGGAATATGAAGAAAGCAATTCCATTCAACTTTGGACATGCCATTCCAGAACTATTGACGGCGCTCGAAAGCGTGGGAATACACGTTTTGTGAAAGAAGAGCTACGTTACACAGAAATAATGTATAAGCCGAGCTTGTCTACCAGACAGAGACCAAATCAGAGGTGAAATTTTATTATTTAAAATGAATTACAAATGTGAGAAATTATATACAGATTTATCCAGGGCCACCGCCAGCACGGATGCCATGAATGAATCGCACAGTGGCGATCAAAAAGCGGACCCGCACACCTCCTCGTATCAGTTTTCGCACTCGGGCAACAAAAAACATTGTACAATTAATGGAATGAGAAATAGGAACTTGCATATTTCGTGAATTGTGTGATTTCACTATGTGAGCGTAATTCGTTTAAATATACATGTACGTGAACGACTCCTTTGAACGATTATTGCTTGCCAAAGTGCTGTTTCGCCGTTCATTAATTATCCGTTACGCGATGCGCATGCTCTATCCTTCACCACGTTACTTCCCTTTTTGGACCATCGTGAACGCTGACAAGCCACGGCGCCGTGACCGTATCCACAGCGTATTCAGAATGGTCCTGTAGCCATCAGCATTGAGGTTTCCGTCCACCTTGATGAGCGGGCCCAGTCCAGTCCAAGAGAAACACCCCAGGTATTCACAGGGGTGTCCCAACTCCTTTGATCATGTACTGTAGAACGCTAATGCCAAGTCTCCTGTTACAAGCGTCTCTGATAAAATCATTGCATTTCTGGCGACGCCAGCGAGATAACAAGGCCCGGAAGCGAAAAACTCACCTGACCATCGGGGTGTTAACAACAATCCTACATTCACTGCTTCCAACAAAAAGAAAAACACTGATTGCTACCATCCAAGTTGGAGACAATGAAAGTTGGATTGTTGCTAGCACCCCGATGGTCTGGTGACTTTTTTTGCCTCCAGGCCTTGTTATCTCGTAGGCTTCGGTTTCTGGCATAGCCAACTAGAAAGACAGGCTCCGGCACTGAAAAGTCACCTGACCAAGATAGGTCTATTTTTAATCCAACTTTCATTGTTTCCAACAAAGGAAAAAACACTGATTGTTAAAATACAAGATGGAAAGAATGAAAGTTACATTGTTACTAGGCTAGGTTATTCAAAAGTCACCTGACCATCGGGGTCCGAGCAACAATGTAACCCTCATTGTCTCCATCTTCGATTTTAATAATTAGTGTCTTTAGTTTGTTGGATTATTGTTCAGACCCCGATAGTCAGGTGACTTTTGAGTCCCTTGGCTTGTCTCTCGTTGGCCTCGCGAGTAGCCATCACTTTCGGATAACTTTTATCCAGAGGATGCATATTACATATTCGAAAATGCCAAATCTCTATAACTGAAGGTCTCTTATATAACTCCGAGCGAATAAGTGAACCCAGCCTCAATCTATGTATTTTATTGGATATGTCAATTGCTGTGTCAGAGATGCCATAAAACAATTGTTAAAAATCGATTATCTTGCGTTCACCATTAGACTAACATAAACACTTCAGACTATAGTGAAATGGTAATGAGCAGTTCCATATGTCTCGTGTTGTATTAAAATTATTGCAAAGTACAAAAATTTTTGTATTTTGTTTTCCACCCTTCAGGATAGAGACTGATATCCAATGTTGCTGAGAGATTTATTTAGTAATCCGAATTTTTTTACGTAAGGATCACTGGACCGGCAGAGCGGCAAACGTCAAAGCGGCTTCCTACCTCTTCTCTTCTGCCGTTTCTGCCCCCTGCCAATCGGTTCCTTTTACAAAGAGAAGCAAAAATATAATTAATTTAATTAAATAGAATAATTAATTTAACATCAAAAGGAGACGCTATTCCTTAATTATACATTTTGTTGAAAAACATGTCGATACAATAAAACAGAGTAAACAGTTAACACTCCACGTTTGTTATTTAGCGATCATGTATAAGTTATGAAAAAATGATTTCAAATCTGACTAGCAATTCGCGATCACGTTTCCATTTTAAAACTTGCTAGAATTTAAGTACAGTACATGAAAAACTGAAACATTCCGATATAATTTAAGCAAACAGTTATTATTCTTCCTAAGTAAACAAGAATATAACTCGTAAAACGATTTTCAAATATGCTGAAAAGGGGAATATAAAAATTTGTTGTTTATTATTACAGTAATATTTTATATACAGCAATGGCGAAAACTGCGAGTAAAATTCACGTATTCGATTGCAGCGTTCATACGAATCTTTCCAAACACGCGCGAAGTGAGAAATGAAATGCTCGCACGTCTAATGTTTTAAACTACTGCGCCTATGTTCTTTCGACTGCTAGAGCCATTCATCATTTCTTAATCAAAGTTACCATAAACGTTAGGAGAGAAAAATCACTGTTTCAAAGCACTGTCGGGAAAAATCTTGTAACCATTCCAAGGAGCTTTAGCTGTGACGCAGATGTAACTTTAAATTTCAATATTTCACTTCTATTTACAGTTGATTTAAATAAACAATGGAAATACCTTTGATTCTATCCACACATACCAATGATATGAAATGAGTAGATCGCTTATGTGGCCGCCATCTTTGGGGCAATTTGAAGGCGGCGAAAAGTGGAAATAATCTCTATTGTTAGTGTAGGCGCCATTACTGTGGTTGGCAGAACAACATCGCCAGCTAAAGCGCCATTACAATATATCCGTTACTATATATCGCCAGCTGAGAAAGCACCCCCCCCTCCCCACCAACATCGTGCTTGTAGTCTGAAATTTCTTAAGCGACCTCTACCAAATTTAGATGCTTTTTAATAAATGCGGTATATAATTTCATAAATACCTCTAAACAATCATTCTGGTATCACTGAAACGACGGTAACATGGTTGAATATCGACGTCTTTTATGTATCAACAACCACGATATAAAAGACGACCAGGATTTTTACATGAGAAAAACATTCTAAGACGCAGAAAGATAAAAACACACTTGTGAAAGGTCAGTGGTGAATCTTTAATATACATGTATCTATTACTACAATTTAAAGCTAGACAAGAAATCGGCATTGAGTTTTAGTGTGTTTGTCTACGCAAACTTCAAACGTAAGCATACGATGACGGCCATTTTTTGTCAACCAAAGCAATGGCCGACAGGCTTTCAAATGGGGACGCGTTGGTGGCGCTGAAAGCAGCTCATGAACGATCTACTCATTTCATATCATTGACACATACACATCTGTTTTATTGCTTCACGTTCACGTTAAAACACAAAAGAAAAACACATATTCCTTATTCCTTGTCTCGTACAACGATGCAAATGCACAACAATTATTATTAAGTAGCGGAAAAATGGAGCTATAGCATAACTAGATAACTATAGTTATTGTTTTCACAGTGTCCGTCCGTCCCCTTCATAATTTGCGCATTTTTTGAGGTAGAAGGTTGAAATTCGGAATGTAGCTTACTATGGGCATGGGCACCTTCATATTTAGTTTGGTTTTGATTGGCCCACTGGGGTCGGAGTTTCCGGGCGGAAGTTAGAGGAGACCAACAGGTCTACGCGTATTTATGCATATAAAGGCGTGAAATTCGGTATGTAGATTGTTCTAAGCAAGATCAACATTACTGTAAAGTTTGGACCAAATTGTCCCATTAGGGTCGGAGTTGTGGGGGTAGCAGTCACTTCTTGTTTAGAATTATGGCAACATATGACATGTGATATATCATGAGATACGAAAGAGGATAGAGCGCTTTTTCATTTTCTAAATACCATGTTCGAGAAAATCAATTTTTTGATTTAAAAAAATGGGGGGAGGGTAAAAAAAAGTGCAGATAAAAGTGTAAAAATAGATGACTCAGCGCTTCCGCTAATTTCGCATACATTCCTGGGGAGGATTAATTTCTTGTTACAGTATTAACATGAGTACTTGAGGCAGACTAGGTATACACATGGGCAGGTGAGTACGTAAAAAGTTGCAAACTCAAAATAATTTGTATGTTGTCTATTATAAAGTTATTGTACGTTTGTCATAGTTCTCCCGCTCTCTACATTAAGAGCTACACAGATCGTACACAACATGCATAAGATTACAACAGTTGCTAACAATTCATAGCAGTAATTATTTGTTGATAGTTAGTAGTTGATAATAATAGGCCTAACAACTATTAGCCAGTGTTAATAAAATGCCTAGCATTTATAAGTTGATAACAACAGGATTTACATTTATTAGTTATTGATAACAATAGACCTAATATAAATTGGCTATTTTTAACAATTGGCCTAACAGCAATTACCTATTGTTAACATTAGGCTGAACAGTAATTAGTTTTGGACTATATAGACTGTAATAGGCCTAATATTAATCACCTACTGATAACAATAGTCCTAACATTAACTAGCCATATTTAACAAAAGGCCTAACATTAATTAGCCATTTTTAACATTAGGCCTAACATTAATTAGCCATTTTGAACAATAGGCTTAACATTATTTAGTTATTTTAAACTATAGGCCTAACATTATTTAGCCACTTTTAACAATTAGCCTAACAACACTGAATATTTAAAACGAAATGAGCACGTGCATTGACAAAGCTTCATAACGGGCATGTGCTCCAAGCTGACATCAACAGTGCTTGAGTGATAAACAAAAAGTAACACTGTATTGACTTATGACTCGTCAGTACGAATCGATTGATATGTTACATGCCCTAAGTTCATATTCTTAACATTAGTGCACGTGCTTGAAGGGGTCCACAAAAGCGCATCAAAAGTTGGCACATCGCAGTTAAGTTCTTCCATTTTCACGTTATCGTGCAAACGACGGCCGGCCGAACACATAAAGGTACCGATTAAGTTTGCGTTCTTATATACAGCATTAGCTAAAGCTCGTAATAAGGGGTTATTGAAGTACTTTTTGGGGGTTATTTTCTCAGACGTAGCATTTTGAAAATCGAAAAGAATGTCATATTCGTCTTGTGCTCGTCATTCCTGTTCAAATGACATATTACATGCCTTATATAGCCAATAAAAAAAATTTAATGGGGGTGGGGGGTGGTCTTAATAGTCACTTGACTGTTAGATCGATTTCAATGACAAACTAATCATGTGAGCTCAAGAAGTGTCTCTATCGAAGAGCGAAAGCAGAATTTGAAAAGGTTAAAGCATTATCGACTAATCGTCGGACATACAGACGGGCAGACAGACACACCAACAGAGCGAAATCAATATATGCTTTTCAGCATATAATCTATACTATTTAATAGTATATAATAGTATATAATAGTATTATATAAAAGAAAGAGCGAAAAATGTATACACTCACTCATTCATTCATTCATTCATCACCAAATCTCCAGAACTATAAAGCCTACAAACTTGAAATTTGACAAGTATATTTCTCTTGGCGTCTAGGTGCTCGCTAAAAAAGGATTTTATTTTTTCTTTCTTCCTTTCCATTGTAGTTTATTTTTAAAATTCAATTTACCTAGAGCTGAATGGGATTTTTGCCAGCCTTAAAAAATTGTGACGTTTGCTTTGTTAATGACGATTTTTGCGATTGTTCCGTGAAGCAGCATCAACAATGACTGCAAGTCTTTCGCACGTGAATACAGTCTATCTTTTATTTTTTATCTGAATCGAATTTGTGACGTCGTTATTTGCTTTGTTTAATGAAGACTTTTGCAATATCATCTATATTTTTTCCGTAACAGCAAAATCGAAAGCTTACACCCAAATATTATTAGATATATTGAATGAAGACGATCCCGATAAAAGAAGACCACAATTTCCACCTAGGAGATTACTGATAAGAGTTTGCTAGAAAATGGATAGGAGTACTGTTCGCCGTATTCAAAAATATCTCAACGCTGATGATAATCACTTTGAACATCTGCCGTAATTGTAGAAGTCAAGAGGACTTAAATTCATCGCTTGATGCCTGTATGAATTTAGTATTACAACTTTTATATAGTTTTTTTCTTTTGCTGAAGTGTGCATACGTTTTTTGGCGGACTCTGTATACAGGGTGTTCTCGAATAATGTGTACAAACTTGGGGGGGGGGGTGATAAAGGGATAAAATCTAAGCAACATTTGCCTCTTTCATTTTTTTCTCTGGGGCATTGTTTTTGAGATAAAAAATGTTAAAATCCTACCTGCGGGGAACAGATGTTTGGATTCTGTGGGACACTTAAAGACATTGGCATACGAGACACCAGTGGGACCTGATGAAGAGCTGGTAGCCAGAATCGCCGTAGCTGCGGACCACATTCGCGAAGAACCAGGAACTTTTTACGTCAGTCCATGCGGCGACGTTGTGAAGCATGCATTTATGCCAGAGGGAGTCAATTAGAATACTTATTGTAAACATTTGCATGTTTCATAAAAAAAAGTCCCATTATTGTACTGTATGTTATGTGTTTTTGTTATTTTTATTACATGATTCACCATGATTTTCACTGTTCCAAAAGCACGGGTTGAGTGGCATAATATGTCCAAGATCCCCTCTGATGCCCGAGGACGCGGGTTCGACCCCGGCCGAGGACGACGAGGATTTTTTCAGAGGTCGAACCCTTGCGAGGCAAAATTTGCGGCCCCTATAACACCGTCCTGAAATGACCATTGCAGTTGAAAAGGACGTTAATACCAAACAAACCAAACCAAACCTAATATGTCCAACATTACGTCTACGCGACGTCCAACATTTTTTTATTTCAAAAACAATACCCAGAGAAAAAAATGAAAGAGGGAAATGTTGCTTAGATTTGATCCCTCTATCACCACCCAAGTTCGTACACCACCCTGTATACATAAACATGAAAAAACTATATTTTTCTCCGAGCGACGCCGGATGCTTCAGCTAGTAAAATATATGTTAAAGGAAAAAAACAATTTATAAGTTTTAAGAATTCTCTTGGGCAGACTTCTTCAATTGTTGTAGGCTATAGTCTGGCCAATTGAGCATTAGCGCCAAACATTTTGCCAGTCCGGTAGGAGAGTTGAGGTCTCTATAGCGTACGGTTTTAAAGAATACATAACATTAGTTACCTGTTTAAAGGCCATCTGGGTAACGGGATTACGGATTGAGTTGACAAGCAGAACCGAGTGGAATTTTGCCACCTCTTTCGTCGTTAAAACTAGCAGAGGATGTAATTAGTGCTTTACACATTTTTTTTATATTTTGTTATAAGGTCTTTACAATGGGTGGGTTAAAATGTAGAGGAAAGTGGCCAAAAGCGGAGTCTTTACAAAATAACATTGAAAATATGTGGAACGCATGCTTAGTTAAGTTATTTATAGGTCTCACTATTAAAAACTCCATAAAATAGATAAATTAATTTTTTTTCCAAAACAGCACTCTTTTACCATTTCCAAAAAAGGGCTCCAAAACCGGGTCTCCTAATTTGATGAACGGAAATGGTTATTAAAAGGGAAAAATAAATATTGAATGAAAGAGAAACATTTATTTCCTATAAATAGCAAATTCAAATATTTTTTAATGAAATATCAGGTGTTCAATATTTCAAAAGCATTTTGGATAAAATGGCATATGTTTCTTAGAAAGTTTTTGTAGTGTAAACCTTGGATCATACAACAGAATTCCAAGATGATGGGAATCGTAAAATTAGATAAAGGCCTGAGTGCTGTTTTCAAAATGGCGGCGCTCGCAGGCGGACTCTCTGTGTGAAATAAGCGGAAATAAAAGAATTTCATAAATTTGCTTTAATTTTCTTACAAAATCTAACCAAAATAATTAATCTATTACAGGAACTAATTTTTGCAGATTTCTAAAACCATCATATATGGTTTCGAAATTTTTTTATAGAAAAGATGCTTTTTCTCTTCCTCCATAGATGGCTCTACTTTGAAAAAAATGAAACTATATTTATTTGCACGTATGTTGCCATTATTTTGATTGAAACATAAAGCCATTTAAATAACAAGTTCAAAAACTTAGATTTCGTTAGACGATTAAAGCAAATTTTTGAAATAATTCATTTCACACAGACAGTCCGCCTGCGAGCGCCGCCATTTTGAGAACAGCACTCAGGCCTTTTTCTAGTGGGCTGTGTACCATGGTCTATAGATATTTATGGTCATCGAGCTTCGGCCATTTTCCATTGTTTCGAGAAGCTAAAGAAAACAGATCGCGCCAGGTGCCGCATAGATCGAATCAGGGCCGACCGTGCCCTGCGATAGAGGTTTTTCATTGAAACTGAAAATGAAAGTAAATTTTCTGTCTGTCGATAGGGCGGCGCTGCAGGCTCTTTTGGGCCGAATGTACATGCAGCGCCACTTTTCAATAGAGTTCCCGCCCTATTGGGAGCTAGAAACTTTAACTTCATTTTAACAATGGAGCTCGATGACCATGAATATATAGATCGTGCTGTGTACAAAGCCATGACGCGGAAAAGTCACCTGACATAGCAGTCCGACCAACAATCCAACATTCATTGCTTTCAACAAACGAAAAAATGCTGATTGTTAAAATCCAAGATAGAAACAATAATGGTTACATTGTTACTCGGACTGCTATGGTCAGGTGACGTCCCCCGTCAGGGCCTGTGTTTCTAGTTGGCTTTGACTGGGAGTCAAAGCCAGTTAGATAACAAGCCTTGACGCGGAAAAATCACCTGATCATCTTTCTCTTAACAAGGCTTTTTCTACTATAGGTTGGAAAATCCCATGTTAAGAGCTTTGGACATTTTATTTTTTCTCTGGCCGATAGAGCAGTGGTGCGAACACTGTAGTGGGGAAAAATTCTGTCGCTCACTATGGATTAGTATTGACTTTATATTTACCGACTGAAATTTTTCCTCTGTATTTAAAGGTTTTTATTCCTGACTGTCCGTGAAAAATGAAAACTTGTTTCGTGACGACTTGCAAAACGGGTTATAAATCGTATGATCCGAATATTAACTCTTTAGAGCTCCAGTTGATCCATTTAGAAGGGAAGCATGGATAAGAAATATTCCGCGATCGGATCGTGTGTTGACAGCGAAACATTATTTTGTGAACTTCATTTTCAAGCCACTTTTCTCATTTTCAAGCCACTTTTCAAGCCTTGGTAATTTTTGATCATAAGAGGTTACGTTACGTGACAGTGCTGGCTCTGATGTTACCCCATGGCCACCGCAGCAGTCTCTCTTTTCACGCTCTCAATAGCTTCTCTCTCTCTCTCTCTCTCTCTCTCTCTCTCTACTAAGCATTGCAACGTGACTTTTATCGTTCACTCACCTCCCTCCTTCCCTGATTCTCTCTCTCACTCGCGTCTCTAGAGAAACGGAGAGAAGGAGGTAAGACGATTTCCCTTCCTCTGCTATCATTTTATTTTCCTTAAATAAAATATATATTAATACCTATATTAATAAATAGAGAACTAGACTTATCTATATAATAATTTAAATGTCGATTTTTTGGATACCGGTTTAATTAAATCCGTTTACATATATTATTATCAATTTATTGTCATCGGCCTCGGTGGCTCAGTGGTTGCGTGGTCGCCTCTGATGCCCGAAGGCGCAGGTTCCATCCCGGCCGAGAACGACGAGGATTTTTCAGGGGGAAAATCCTGAGATCACGCACTTCCTTCGGAAGTGAAGTAAAGCTGTTGGTCCCGTGTAGTCGTTTGGCGGCTGCACGTTAAAGAACTCTTGAGAGGCAAAATTTGCGGCCCCTAGACTGCCGTCCTGATAACAACCAATTAATTTATTGTAACATTTCCCGAGAATATCACAAAACGATGATTAAAGATGATTAAAACACCACTATTATTAAACAAACTTCATATAAATTGAACAACGATTGGGAGATCTTAACTACATAATATAAAAATTGTTTTTAATCATTGTTTAATGATAATGATTAAAATTAATTATTTATATAAGTTTAAAATTTTGAGGTGAAAATCAAATAAAGAAATTAATTGAATCGAAATTATTTCAGTGATTTTTATTACTAATCCTATAGGATGAATCAGAAATCTACCCACTACACTATCGGCCTTGGTGGCTCAGGGGTTGCATGATCGCCTCTGATGCCCGAGGACGCGGGTTTGACCCCGGCCGAGGACGACGAGGATTTTTTCAGGGGGAAAATCTTGAGATCACGCACTTCCTTCGTTGACTCGTTTGGGACTGTAAGTGCCGGACGGCACTTTTAAACGTTTTTATAATAAAGTCAGAAATAAAATTTTTTATCTTTTTAATTATTAGGTCTAAGGAAACAAAACCTGCTGTATTCTATACAGTAAACCTTTCTCTATAAAAATACAGTACCATTAGCTTAGAGAATTAATTAATGTATTTATCCTAATTTATTTAAATTGAAGATGTGCGGAAGTAAGAAACCTAAAGTCGATCTCATATAGCCATTATCTGCTTTTTCATTTTAAATTATATTTTCTCTCTAGTGATTCAGAACCTGCATTTTATGAAATTATGTAGCTTTCTTATTAGTTCCATACAAGTTTTACTGCACAAATATGTATAAAAATTATTTTATCCTACCTTCACTTCATCCTTGTAATTTTATTGTCCCCTTATGACCAAGTTGAACTTTCCCGCCTTATTGCGAGTCTGTTATAGCAGATAGGTATAGAAAACTTTTTTTTATTTTAATCCTGAGATCCTGTTCTTTATTATAAGTATAATTATAATTCATAAAATGAATTTAGCAAATAGAAATAAAGTAAAACGTAGGCGAATTCACAACAATAAGGTGCGACCGCCGCCATGATGACGTCATTTCAGAATACATTCCGAAATCCCCCCCTCTCCCTCCTCGTCCTCCTCTACAGGGCTGCTCCAATGCTTAGAATGACACTTTCCATAGTGAAATGTAATTTTGTTTCTCTCCGTTTACTGTTTACTTTATAAAGAATTGTTCACGTCACGTTAAGACTTATATTTTGGATGTGGACTAGTAAATGCAGCCATATACTTTGTTTATATTATAGTTAGAAATTTTTGGTTAACGTTTCATTATTTTGCATGAATAATAAAACATCAATTGAACCAAAAAAATTGTTTTTTCGTTTATGCACCAAATTGTAATAAATACTTTTAATTTTAAATTAAAATATATTGTAAAGTTATATTTACAATATCCAAAATGATTGTAATTTTATTTAAAATTCGCACATAAATTCATTTTCAATTAGCTTCATTTGAAAATGTAAACAGTATTCATTTATTTCTGTATGAATTTTCATGTTTATAAACACATGTCATTGAATTTTATAAAAAATACTACATATTTTATAATAATAAATAAATATTTAATTTTATTTCAGTGTATTTGCAATTTACAAACGCTATTTTTTGTATAAATTGCACCTAAGAGCTCAAGTGCCTCAAGAGCTCTCTGGTGGATAGTGGCGGGGCCTGGATTTTGATTGGTTGTAGTTAGATCTACGCGAATACGTCAACTAGCATTAAATGACGCATTAGCGCCAACTTCAAACCACTGAAATCTCCACATAGTTATGAAAAAAAATTCATAACATTGATAATAAATAAAATTTCTTAATTATTTTTTAATTCTCATAGAGACAATGAAATACTTCACATTTTCAGCGTAACTTGCTAACTGAAAATATTTTTCGTTTTTTTTCTAAAAATTCATTAAAGAACCATTGCGAGGAAAAGTTTGTCCTGAAATGACCATATAACGCCGTCCTGAAATGACCATGGCAGATGAAAAGGACGCTCTGTTGAAAAAGCGGGCGTCATTTTTCAACAATACGATTTTCATGCAGCGCCGTTGCAACAATACAAACTCCAACTATATAGAAATTCGATATGGCGCTCATATTCTTTCAATTGTTTATCCCTAATGCACGTCATTCGAGTGAAATGGTCAGAAATTGACTGAATCACCCTGTGTAAAGAAGGATGTTTGTTTGTTTGTTTGTGGGTTTGTTTGTTTGTTGTTTTTTTATACAAATCTACAGTTTTATTCCGATCTTGATAAAATTTTGCATACATGACCTTCAAAGCATGATCGAAAAAATAACAATTATTGATAAAAAATCGATATTCATGGTTTTGGCAGGGCATATTAATGAGAAATATCTCATGACCAACAACGCAAAAAAAAGTTTTTGCAACAATAAGTATCAACAATGGTATCAACACGTAATTCACAAACACTCTGCACGGACCAACAATATATATCTCATGACCAACAATGCAAATAAAAGTTTGTGCAACAATAGGTATCAACAATGGTGTCAACACGCAATGCACCAACACTATGCAAGGATCAACAATATATGTCTCATGACCAACAATGCAAGGCAAAGTTTGTGCAATATAGAATTCAATGCATAGAATTCCTGTTATTCAGGCTTTACTTAGAAAACAGAATTCTTAGTACTTAACAATTTCTTGAAAATCTTTAAAAATGATCAGTAACTGGAGATAATGAGTTAGCAGACTATTGAGAAAGAGTGAAGGACGATAGAGGAAGCACTCCTTTAGCTTTAGCTCCGTGCTGTATTGAGCAAATGGAAGCAAGTAAATAGAAGAATCGGCGACAGCTAAACTACACAAAGTGATGAATGGCCAATTTTTGCTTCCAGACATCGAAAGAAGAAAGGAAATTGCAACAACATCAAGTGTACATTTAAAGTAAGATTACGTGAGTAAAAAGCATGTATTCATGCCAGAGAGAGTCAATTTGACCACTTATTGTAAAACATTTGCATGTTTCATAAAAAAACAAGTCACATTATTGTACTGTATGCAATGTGTTTTTGTTCTTTTTATTACACGTCTCTGATTTTGACGTGTTCCAGAAGCACGATTGGGTGGCATGTTACGTCTACGCGACGTCCAACATTTTTTATCTCAAAAACAATGCCCCAGAGAAAAAAAAATGAAGGAGG
>JAHWFO010041954.1:187633-207574 GCA_023313115.1 Rhysida immarginata | reverse complement strand
CACGTTATTCGAGAACACCCTGTATACATAAATATGAAAAAACTATACTTTTCTCCGAGCGACGCCGGGTACTTCAGCTAGTAAACGTATAATGTGGTCTGCTATGTCTTGTAATGCCTTTGATTTTGTTATTTCTGCTTCTGCAGACTCTTCTAATGCTGCTGCAATTCTGTTTAAAGCTGTCACTTTTTCTTCTTCTGTTTTGTTAAGCATGTCAGCAAGACATTTATCATTGCAATCTTTATTATTTCTTTTCCTGCCTATAAATAACAATTGAAGTATAAATTATTAAAAAAAAATTAAACAAAAGCATGATAAAAGGCATTAGCTTACATGAAGTGCTATCTTGTGGTGGCATATTTTCTGTCTTTGAAGGTGATATAATATTTATATCATAATTTTGAGAAGGTGATATAATGGGATTATCAGTTTCAATTGATATTTCTGCAGGTTCTCTGTTCCATTGACTATAGTTTATTTATATAGAATGTGGTATAATTTTATCATTAATTAACAACATACTAATATTTGTATGTAAATTGAAGATTTATTTCTGACTTGAAGGACTATCCCTGCTTCTTCTATGTTTTATTACCCTCTACATTAATCCATCCTATCAAACTCAAAAGCCTTTCTTCAGTTTCAGTGAGCTTACTGTTTTCTGATTTAGGGCCACCACCTGTTTTGCTTTTTTCTTTTGTTATTGGAAGGCTTTTGATTTCACGTTGCCTTTCCAATCAGTCCACGACTGACAGAATTATAATATGTAAAAAATTATAATTTAGCTTATTATAAAGATGCATGAATTCAATTTTTAAAAACGTGCCTATTATCGCACAATTAAAATTTCAACGAATACAGAATAACATGTAATAAAATGCGTGTTGCGAAGTATTTATTTCAAATATTAATATTTATGTCGGTATTTAATAAAGAAAATCAAAAATAATAAACATTTCGCCATTTATCTGGGTCTTTTATACATCTCGCCCCGTCAGAATTGAGCAATTCAGATAACTCCTTCCATGACTCCTGTCTCATTTTTGCATTAAAAGAGGGATCAAGTTTCCCAGAAATTAATTTAGGGTGATCCTCCATAATTGCAAAATTATTTCAAACTGCCGATTTGTAGTTCGAGAACCTTTTTTACCATTAGACATTTAAGCAAACGACAGACAGGCCAGGGCACTCAAAAGTCACCTGATAATCGGGGTCCGGGCAACAATCCATCTTTCATTGTTTCCAACAAACGAAAAAATAGTGATTGTTAAAATTCAAGATGGAGACAATAAAGGAGGGATTGTTGCTCGGGGCCAACGAGATAACAAGGCCTGGAAGCGAAAAAGTCACCTAACCAACTGGGTGATAGCAACAATCCAACCTTCATTGTTTCCAACAAAAGGAAAAGCACTGATTGTTAACATCCAAGATGGAGACAATGAAGGTTGGATTATTGCTAGCACCTAGTTGGTTAGGTGATTTTTTCGCTTTCAGGTCTTGTTGTCTCTTAGGCCTCGGACTTTTCTCGTAGCCGACGAAAAAGACAGGCCGGGACTCTAAAAAGTCACATGACCAAGGTAGATCTAGCAACAGTCCAATCTTCATTGTTTCCATCTTAGATTTCAACAATCAGTATTTTTTCCTTTGTTGGAAACAATGAAAATTGGATTGTTAATAGACCTATCTTGGTCATGTAACTTTTCAATGCCGGAGCCTGTCTTTCTTGTTAGCCTCGGACTTTTCTCGAGGCCAACGAGAGACAGGCCAGGGTCCTCAAAAGTCACATGATCATCGGGGTCCGGGCAACAATCCATCCTTCATTGTTTCCAACAAACGAAAAAATACTGATTGTTAAAATTCAAGATGGAGACAATGAAGGGTGAATTGTTGGCCGGACCCCGATGATCATGTGACTTTTGAGTGCCCTGGCCTGTCTCTCGTTGGCCTGGACTTTTCTCAAAGCCAAGTAGAAAGACAGGCCTGGACGTGGAAAAGTCACCTGACCATACAAGTCCGAATAACAATGTAAGCGTCATTGTTTCCATCTTGGATTTAAACAATTAGTATTTTTTTCGTTTGTTGAAAGCAATGAAGGTTGGATTGTTGGTCTGACTGCTATGGTCATGTAACTTTTCCGCCTCAGGGCCTTGTATTTCTCGTTGGCCTCGGACATTTCTCGAGGCCTACGAGATAACAAGGCCTGGAAGTGGAAAAGTCACCTGACCATCGGGGTGCTAGCAACAATCCGACCTTCATTGTTTCCAACAAACGAAAGAACACTCATTGTTTTTATCCAAGATGGAGATAATGAAGATTGGATTGTTGTTCGGACCCAGATAATCAGGTGACTTTTCCGCTTCGAGGCCTGTCTTTTTCGTTGGCTTCGGAAAAGTCACCTGATCATCTGGGTCCGAAGCCAACGAAAAAATCCGAGACTCGACTTTACAATCTGTAGTAGAAAAATCTTTGGTCCGAGTAACAATGTAACTTCGTTGTTTCCATCTGGGATTTTAACAATCAATATTTTTTCCTTTGTTGAAAACAATGAAGGTTACATTGTTGTCTGGACTAAGATGGTCAGATGACTTTTTCTCTTCAGGGCCTGCTTATCTAGCTGGCCTCGACTCGGAAGCAGCGATATACCGTTTTGTTTTGGTGCTAACTTTAAACTTATTAAAAAACATAACTATGCATAATTAGTAAGAACGAATATCCATAACCATATTGATTATTTAGTCTGTTGAATTTTATTAATTCTACTTAATTTCCCCATTCAAAGCGTGGCTGTGCGCGATTGATGGCAATGTATATTTTCAATTTGGAGATATAAAGTATTGCTTTTGGATTTAGACTAAATGATCATTTTAAACGATACTCTACAATTTCGAATGAGGCTCTAGCTTCAAGAGAAAAATAAAAGGCATGGATGAAATGACATTGCATAAAGGGAACGAGGATAAAGGGGGACTAAAAAAAATAGTATTTCACATATTATATTACAAAAAGTTGAAAAAAATCTTAGTATATTACACATTGAATAAAGTGAATGGAAGGAAATTTCCTGAACACCGTGTGTATTTTATCATTCTGTAAAATTGGTTTAATTTTTTTTTTAAATAAAATTTCCATTTTTGTTATCAAATTAAACGAAAATACATGTACATTCAGACTGAATTTCAAAATTTAAATTTCAGTTTAATTATTTTTCATAAGTGTGTTTGCATTTCTATAGGGTTCATTCCGAAATAACATGTGAATAATCTAGTTTCTGGGTTTCTTTCCAAAAAAAAAATCGAAATTTTGATTTTGCCTCAATAATACTTTAAACAAAACAATTTTAAGCAATTACAAAACATTGACATAAAAATATTTGGAGAGCATATTTTACGCATTTTGGGGAATCATAATTTTTATGCATTTAAATGGGTTTGTAGCATGGTTTGCTGCTTTGATTAAAATTTTATATATATCTTTACTAGGATGTTAATAAATTAATTAACTGTAAATTAGCATACAACCGTTTTTAATTATTATTTTCTCCTTTCTTTACAAAATGCATAAACATTAAGCAAAAGGAAAACATGGAACAAAAGCGAGGAAGATAGGTTCTCCACCATTCTCTTCTCTTCTCTCTCTCGGCGAATTTAAGCTTCGTCTCGCGTGTTACCATGGCAACACGATCGGCTGACGTCATTACACATCAACACGGATCGAACAGCCGTGTATCTATTAGCAACAATAGCTGGACTTTTTCAGCCTCTGTGGATTGTATGAATAATTGATTTTTACGGAACTATCTACCCCCTTTTCGTGAGACTACGAAATCATATAAATTAACGGACCTCGGCGAGACAGGGGAATAATAGGAGAACAAAACGAACGAAAATAATCTCTTCCCCTTTCTAATAACAAATCCAACATTCCTTTCAATGGGAATAAAACTTGACACCCTCCTCTTCTCTGACATTCTCATTAGAGAAGATTTTAAAATATATTTTTCTCTATCAAAGAATGTCATTTAAGATTTTGCATTAAATATTCGAAACAAAGCTTTATGTTTTCAAATGCAGGAGATTGAATTTTAAATAATCCACGGGGTCAGGGGTTGCGTTTTCACTTCAGAGTTCAAAGGGAATTGAGGACTTTTCGATGGTATATCTGAGGACAGTATCCAATAGTACAATGACCTTAATTTCCAGATCACATACAAAACATCTGATAACCTTTTATGAAGCCTTGGTTTAAATAAGACATGTCTGGGAAAAAAGAAATGGGAATAGAGAAAGCAATAGCAAATACTTTGTACGCTTACCGCGTCGAACTATAACGCAATTGCTATAACGCTGCTCAATTTAATGCAAGGAACTTTACATATTACATATGCTTCAATAAATAGATTATGATAATTTGTAGACTTTTTTCGATAATGTAGAGTGTAAGATAGAAAATCTGTAATTTAATCATTTTCGATTCTTTCTGAATTTGAATATTCCCTATTAATATCTCACAGGAATTCGCCAGTTAATAGCACACAATTACTCTCATTACAGATGACGCTAAGGAACAATCGATAATTTGATCATTACACTCTCGTGTAAAGCTCAGCCCTGTAAGAAGTAGCAACTAATATTTTAATATAAAATGAGTTAAAAATATTTTTTATGTAGGAACTCTTATTGCCATATAATAGCTTCAAAATCCTGAATGAAGGTTAATTTTTTTTTTTTTTTTTTTTTAGTTTTAATCGCGATCTTAAAGAAGCATCGAATTTTCCTTCTCCCACTGAACAGCTTGAAACTTATATTCCTGAAATTCCATAACGATCGTGGCAAAGGGGAAATAGTAGTCAAGCTGGTTTCATTTTAATGAAACCTACCTGGTCGAGATTATTAGTTTACGTAGCTCTTAAATTTAACAAATTAAAGATGATTGCTTGGAACTGAATAAAGGAAAACAGCCTCGTGACTTCGACTGGGTAAACTAAAAAAAAATTTTTAATATCACCAGATAAACTGTTAATCGTAATATAAATTTATTGCAGATTAAAAAGTCGACGATTTTTGTTTTTGATTATAATGGAAATATGCCTGCTAATTTGAAACTGAATATCATACGATTAAAGATTCAATAAGTGAATTAAAAATAAACGGAACAACTTTAAATATTTATTTAATATATAACTCAAAAAGCTACTCTATAACTTAAATGTTATTTCTCCAAAAGGATACACATTTTCTATAATTTAGGAAATGGAGCTCTAGCAGCAGAAAAGCGCGTCAACCTATTAAATAACATGAGAACTAGACTAATGAGAACACCTTAGAGCTCTCGCCAGTTTTTTTTATAACAGATATCAAAATCTGACTCCTTCCAATAACACATATACGTATATGTACAATTTAATTTCAATTTTTCAAATAACACTGCTTATTATTCGTACATAGAACATTTTATTTTATCTTTGGCTAACTGTACAACAGTATAATCGGAAGAAGATTATTCTTCCTCAAGTGACCGTGTATAGATATTCCAAGGGAAACTATAATTATTTTTAGGATTCCGTACTCAAAGGGTCAAGGGACCCTATGATAAGGCCTCCGCTGTCCATCCGTCCGTCCGATCTTTTAAGGGCTGTACCTTTTGAACGGTAATAGGTAGCCAGTTGAAATTTTCCCAGAATATGTGTTATTATGGCGGGTTGTGTAACAAATAATAAACAATGTAATAAAAAAAATAAAAAAATAAATATGTGTTTAAATGTTTGTAGTTGGTAAAAGAAGGCGGTGGATTACCATGACGGATTTATAACTAATATCTTACAAATGCATTTTTTTTTTTTTATAAATTTCGACACTTAAACTATTTATAAATTTCGGCACTTAAACTATTATAGATGCGAGAACACAGTGCGACACCCTCCAGAAGCTGGCATATTTTGGTAAATATATTATTATATGATAGTAAGGAACCCTCGATGCGCGAGTCCGACTCGCACTTGCCCAATTTTAATTAAATGGTAAGAATGATCACTTGATAGGTCGAATATTAATTTATATCTCACTCTTCTGTAGAATTGACGCTGATATTCAAGTGCACTATTCCATTAGTGTTTCTTATTCACGAAGTCAGGTCTTATGTATTTAAATTTGATTTTGAGAGCCTTAGTTATACTAATTGAATAAACACGCATTTAAAATTAAAATTATTTTCAATTCAATCTTTAACGATACTTGAGAAACTGCCTATTGACAGTAAAATGACTGATACAAAAAGAAAATACACTGATCAAAGAAGTCCGTGAGTGCCTTTCGCAGATCTGTATCATTGGTGTAGGATTTTCCACGAAGATGGTTGTCCAGAGATAATCCGTTGGAGCAAGTTCTGGTGAGTAAGATGGATGACACAAAGTTTCCCAGCCGAGCCGCTCTATGGTATCCCTGGCCACCCGCGCCACATTTGGCCAGGTATTGTCATGAAGAAAGAGTACCCGTTTGCGATTCACCAATGCTGGCTCTTTCTGCTGCAAAGCCTGTTGCACACTTTCCAACTGCTGGGAGTACAGGGCCCCAGTAGTGGTTTGGCCAGTTCATAGCAGCTCATAGTGAACCATTTGGCGTCTAGTTTACCAGACATACTAGACTACGGAGTTCATCAGAAATGGCAAATTTTCCCGACCTGAATTTCTGGAATCAGTGCCTTGCGGTGCGTTCATTCACAGCATCATCCCCAAACGCAAGGCACATTCGGCGACTTGATGCTGCTGTTGACAAGCCCACCTTGAAGTCATAAAGCAAACAACATCTAACCATCTCCTTCGATACCTCCATTTGTCTTCACTTCTGCACGAGATGTGATTCATGTAACTACCCAACAGCCCTATATTTATAGAGGCTAACCATCTTGCTCCCCCCCTGACAGATTTTGGACCAAACTGTACACTCATTTGCATATCTTCTATCACTTCCTTTTATGGCAACATATAAACGGCAAGAACGTTTGTGGTTATCTAGTATTATTTTTTCTAAAATAAAACCTGTTTAGGAAGTGATGCGAGACATTCCGAAATACTATCCATGAATGAACATATCTTCAAAATAGCGATTCCCAACAGTGATGCCCAGCTGGTAAGCGCGTACGTCCAGGATTACGAACCAGGATATTCATGGGTATGAGAAAAATTTTGAAATAACAACAAGTAAATTAATTAAAAAAAAAACAGTCAAAATAATGCTGACAAAAATGGGCTGTCAAAGAATGCGTAATCGAAAAGGAGACTGGGAACCGCTTTTCTAATTAAATAGCCGGTTTTTTTTCTAATTATCATATTCATTGCGCTTGATGCTTCTATGAACAATCTATTTCTCATTGAGAAATTTTAATGTTATTAATATACCTGTTATTATTTACTGTTCCTTGTTTCAAAAATGAGACATTTGAAAGAACTAACGGTTATTATTAAACACCATTTTAGATTCCTTTTATGATTGCCATCTTGTTAGATTCTATCTATATGAAAAATTTAAAGCTATACATATGGTTCTATCCGGCTTTTTTATAGCTAGAAACTGCAATTAATGATATATAGATGCGTCTTTTGAGAGTTTTGTAATTTTTAAAAAACTTTTGATAGTTTCAATGTTTGTAAAAATATTTTTCAATGTTTTCCAGTGAGGCATTACCAATTAGAAATAAAGCCTCAACAGAAGGTAGCGTCAATCATTAATCTCATTTCAGTTTTGAAATTTTAGCATTTGCCATAAGCGAAACAACGGGCATTAATATTAATAAATTGTCATGTTGATATTATTAGATATGCTTATTTGATCAAGACAACCAAGATCACACACTAAGAAATAATAAATTTATCTGATGTCTCCAAATGAGCAGTATTCTTTTTAAATTGAAAACTCTCATGGCTACACTTTTTGATTCTATAAATTATCCAGATGGAAAGGATAAATAATCTTTTCGATTATATGGTACCGTGTATTTATTATTATAAATATCTCAGTAAGAATTTGTTTTTTTTTGTTGTTGTTGTTTATTTTTTGAAAAGCCCATTTTGTTATAGATCTTCCCCTTGAAACCGAAACTGGACTAACTGCGCAGAAACAGGCGTCAAAAAAACGAAATCATACGAGATCATTGTCGTACATCATTTGCCGGCTGGGTGCTCGTATGATAATTGAAGCAACCATTGTTGCAATAATAAGTTACAACAAGAGTAAAAACCTGTCTATAACGACGATCTGACACATTTAGGATGCTCACTGTAGTTTTTCATCTGACATTGATTAGAATATGAATCTACGAACACAATAACAACAGTTCCGATGCCGTCTACGTGGTTGAAGTACGATGCCATCTTCCATGTCTAGAATAGCGGAAAGATGTTGGCTGAGTTTTCCAGCAAAATTGGTCGTTAGCACTGCACATGTTTCACTCTATATTTTTTTTAGCTTAACGTTTATCGACTTTACTTTAGACTGACCTTTAGAACAGTATTTCTACTAGTTAAGTGGTTTAACACTCTGTGTAAATCATTAGTGGAGCCAAGTTTTTTTAATAGTGAATCCCAGGAATTTCACTTAGAAGACTCCCAAGTTGTTTTTTAAATAGATAAATTGTGGAGCATCTTTTAAGATACATGGATTATTTGGTAGTTGTAAGAATAATTGAAATTACTATACTTTTTTAGATAACCTGTAAAATATTTAAAAATATTATAAGAATTTAAACGTCATACTAAATTAGGGGATAGGTATAAGAATGAAGAACCCAAAAATATTATACAAATAAAGTGCTTTCTTTGGCAAACCTATTCAGCACTCCTGGAAAATCCCGAAGCAGCTTTAATCAATCTATTATCTTATCGTGCGATTTGGCTGCCTTAGGAAAGAGCGCTGTTGTCCAAACAGAACTTGTGAAACCACGAGGAGCCATAAAGATAGAGGGGGAAGTAAGAGGAGAAGAGAAGCCGGTTCGTGCTTGTAATTGTGTTTTTTCTAGAAAGGGCTCATCCATAAAAAATGAATGGGTGTAGAAAAGAGGACAGGTAGAAAAGAGGGAGAGAGATGGGAAGCACCGTCATAAATGAGCACGCTCGACTCTTAATGATTTTGACGGTGACTGCAGACATGAACCTCATTGTGATCACACCGCTCTTAGAAGAACAGGAAATAAGCGTGATTTGGTTTCCTAAACGTTTCACAATTCTGATTACAAAGTTCTTTTCTTATACTCCTTTCTTTTATTCATTAATTCGAGTGTGCTGAAATGGAATGTAAGCTTAATTTTTTTTTCAAAACCGATTCTGCTCAAAGGTTGGTATCGTTTTCAAGAAACAGATAAACTATCTTCAAATATACAAAATTGAAGAGTACGACGGATTATTGTTATTAATGATAGCGATGTCTTCCTATAAATAATAAAACCTTAATATTTTCAATTTTGATATAAAATGAAGTCAGAAAATATTTATTCTATTCTCTGATACACTCAAGTGGAAAAGTGCATTTTAAGGATATTTGAGTTTTTTACAAAACTAAAATTCGCCAATATTTTCAACGTGTGTCCGAAGAATTCCGGGTTAATTCTTATTTTTAAAAAGGCTGCCAGAATACATTTGCTTTTGAGTGTAAATTAGATTAATTGCATTAGTTCCTGATAGGAGGTGTAACTGTAGGTACTGTTGTATGTTCCAAAAGATTTTATTCCGATTATATGAACTATTTCTTGTTGAAAAAAAGATAGTAATGATTAATCTAGCCATTTACATATCTGAATTTTTGATCCTCGGAATTTTATGGATCAGAGGTATATTTGACATGGTGAGACCATTGTATAATTTTGATTTCCACATTAATCTATCTCTTCAAGTTTGTTCAAAAATAAAGCCAATTAGATGGGCATAACTTTTATTCCGTTCCTTAATAAATACGAAGCAACTCGAATCATATTAAAACGATTTTCTTTTAATGCGGTAAAGACTACATGTGCATAAATTCATCATAAACATAAATTCGCGTAAATTCATCGATTAAATCCACGTTTCATTAAAACCAAGCGAAAACTAAGACCCTTTTACTGACTTTAAAATCAGGTAATCCACGTGCAAACACATTATTCGAGGAAGGAACAATTTGTGATGTTATTGCCTGACATGAAAATTGTGTTGACTGAGAAGCAAAAACAATTCTCAGAAACCGAAATGATCGTGAAATTTCTATTCGAACAGCCAAAAGGCCTTGAAACATTTATACCATTTACAAATTAATGACCGTTTTTTGCTATAAAGAATCTGTAGACATTGAGTATAATCACTAATTATAATTTTTTAACGAAATCGAATTTTTCTTAACAGTATTTATGATTCAACAAAACATAAACTATTATGAAAAACTGCAGACATTCAATAGGTTTTATCGCTGGACGTATTATTATCGTATTGCCAAATACATAAATATCATAATTTTACCTTACCAGCTCGTGGAGACAGTACAATTTGAAGTATAATCATTTTTTGGATTGGTTATTTGGTTATTAAACGAACACACTTCTTATCTTAAACATGTAAAACTGGTCGTGATCAAACTCTTGATGGAATGAATAATAGAAAACGTAAAAGCATAATCATAGAAGGGTAAAAGCAACTTAAAAATTACTTAATGCTGATTTAAGTAAACAGAGCGTGTACTCGTCATTTAAATATTTTAATTAAATTTCACTTTACACTAAGGTTTCTTAAAGAATGGCAGTGTTCATAAGAAATATAGATTGGCTTAAAAGAATAGGTCAAAGGCGAGACTTTACCATATATTAACAGCTGTTTCTAATGTAACCATTGTGAGAATGTTGGCAAGGAGGGGGTTAAATTGAGAAACTTAGCACGCGAATAGTTCACAAAGTCATATAACGGGCCAGGTGGCTAATGGAAAATAGAACTTGAATAGTCCATTGAAGTGAGAGAGGCGAGTAACCAGGATTGTGGGAATACTTTTATGGTTTCGATCAAATCAGCAATTAATGGAGTTCCTGAAAGGTAAACGAGCGATGCGCATTATATATTCAATATAGGTCACAGTGCAGTATCTCAATATAGTCAGAATCTAGTGATTCAATAATTATATTTTTTATCTTTAATTATTAATTAATTATTAATTTACGTGTATCTTGAGAATTAGATTTCCTGTTCTTTTAATATAGGTGATAATTTTGAGAACACTTATCAGGTGAAAAAAAAATCAGTATAGTCATATTTTATACATAGCCACAAACGAGTTTTCTAAAAGCTTTATTGTAGAATATTAATACATGGGGGAGGCCGGGGCCTGGTGGGCTTTCACTGAACACAACTTCTGTGAAGTTAAGCTACATCAGCGGCACGGCTAGTCACTGGATGGGCGACCATCAGTGATAGACAATCTTCACCTCCCCCGGCTGCTGCAGACCATCATATAGCAGTCGTGAATCCAGGTCCATCCAGCGACCCAAGTCGTCGGCCTCTGGCCATACAGGCTCTGGATGGACGTATTGGATCCCAATCATAAATAAAAAATAAAATCGGCTAAGTTTTAATTAAGATAAACAATTTAAATGAGCGCGCGTCATAAACAATAACTGATTCCTAACGTTTTCTCAATCATATGCCTCACAAAAAGTCAATCTGCCTGCATAGCATTGCATAAAATTTTTAATAATTAACAATCTTTATTGCATCATAGAACCTTTATCTCGTTAATTAAGAAAAATTAGTTTTGAAATGGCATACAAATATTTAGCTATTTTATTTAATAAATTATCATAATCAACGATTTCTTTAATAATCTTTAAGATATTAATAATTTATAGTTACCCAGAAATTTCTCAATTTTCTAAGATAAGCATCGCCAACTAGTAATCCTCCAAAAAGTCGTAAAACAATCTTTATTGCTAATTAAATCAAGAAAACAGTATTCCATTATTTGATATCCAAAGTGGAAATCGTTCTGAAAAAACTGGTCGAGATCTTGGGCTATCTATACCAGCGACAAGAAGAATCGGCTATTCAACTGACTTTAATAATATTATGAAATAGAGCCCATAGCTTTCTTATGCAAGCTTTTCATACGAAACTCTATCAAACGAGCATACATCTTTGTGTCATATTTCTTCATTAAAGGTAGGCGATAAAACGTAAAATTCCATCGTAAAAGAAGTGCATAAACCATAAAATTCCAAGTTAAGATAATTAAATTTCCATTTCAAAGCATCTTTGAATTTTATTTGGAATGTGAGAGGACGACAAAGGTGATAATGTCGCTGCGAGAAGAATGAAAGTCAAAGGTAGTTACCGAAATCAGCTAAATTCCTTTAGAACGTAAAAGTATGATGATACTCTAAGCAAACGAAGCTACTTGTAATAATCAGGAAACTAAAATTTTAATATTTGTTTTACTGAACTTTATATTTACTGCTGTCGTATATTAGTAATGTTAAAACGAACCCAGCAAGTCTCTGAGTATTACACTTTCTAGCATTATATAAAGAGATTATCGCTTAGTAGACACTCACTCTTGTTTAACAAAAACTAATAAATGATAATACTAAAAGAATGGAATGAAAGATTTCACGACCTGGATTCGAACCAGGGATTCGACGACACGAAAGAGCAAGGCTGTCTCCTACAGACTTCAAGGTGGTCAAGATGGACGTCCAATGAAATGGAAGAGATGGAATTTTTCCCTCCATTTCTTCATTAATATCATTTACTTTTGCTTGAGATGTATAAATATGAGGGTGAGTCAAATGAAAACCGCAAAATTGTAATTAAAATTCCAAATTTCGCCTCACAGTTCTGCAGATCCGTTAAAAATGAATTGTAGAAATATCCGGTAGGTGGCAAGAAAAGTAGAGACAAGCAAACAACGGCACAGCAGCAGTTTAAAGATGGCTGCCCCATTTCAAACATGCACCAAAGAAATTTATGAATGAAGTGTGAAGGCAACTTTATGAATGAAGTGTGAAGTTCACAAATAGTGTAGCAGCAGTATCAGACGCCCCTCGTCCGGGCGAGAATATTGCAACACTTTAAGCCTTAGTGTTGGAAAATCGCCGAGTAACGATTGATGAAATTGCAGAATTATTAGACATTAGTCATGGTTCAGCCCACCGCATCATTTCAGTAGGTTTCACATCTTCACTACTCAAAAATCGAATAACTGAACGCTGTTCTTCTTTGGTGCATGTTTGAAGTGGGGCGGCCATCTTTAAACTGATGCGTGACGTTATTTGCTTTTCTCTACTTTCCTGCCAACTACCGGATATTTCTACAACTCATTTTTAACGGATCTGCAGAATTACAACACTGTGGGGTGAAATTTTATTTACAACAATTTTATGGTTTTCATTTGACTCACCCCCGTATGATCTCCACATTTTAAATGATGTAAGCATGCCAGGAAGTGTTAAGAGGCATGTTATCTCTGCAGCAAGTAGAAATAACTTTTTGGAATCAACATGTGAAAAAAGTTAATTTTCTGGTGACACGCAATTCCCCCGACCCGTCGATTATTTCACCAGAAAGAATATTTTGCATGAACTCAACACCAACGATGCTATGACAGTCAAAGCAGAAAAAGACAATGCTTCGATTGTCATCTACAAAAGTGACTATACCCAGAAAGCAGAAAAATTCATTCTCCAGACAATTTCCAAACCTACAATCCGACCCTATTAAATCTTTCCATGTACCTTTAGCCAAAGTCATAAATAAATCCCCTAAGTTCAAACATCTTCGTACAAGCATCCCTATAAACTATTCTCGCCTGTCCTCAATGCCTTTGTAAACATCCACAAACCCAACTGCCCAATCCGCCCTGTGGTCAATTACACCCCCTCCCTATCCCACAAAATCGCTAAAATTCTATCCAAGTATCTGTACTCCCTCAATATTTTGCAGAATACCCATAAAATTCGTAACAGCCTCGAGCTGACAAAACGCCTTCAGAAGATCGAAGTCCATGAATATGTCTACACGCTATCTCTAGACATTGTTAATCTCGAGTGTGTCAGGTTGCTTGGATATCTGGCCAGGCCCCTAAGCAATGGCAGACAGGAATTGTGATCCCTATCTTCAAAAAGGGAGATCAGAGAGATTGCAGCAACTATCGAAGCATCTCTTTGCTCAGCATTCCTGGGAAAGTGTACGCTAAGTGTCTGGAGAAGAGAGGTCGGGAAATAGTCGCCTCCAGGCTGTCGGGGGAGCAGTGTGGTTTCCGACATGGCCGAAACACGACGGATCACATCTTTGCTCAAAGGCAAATCTTTGAGAAATCCTGGGAGTATGCAAAAGAGGTCTACGCTTGCTTTGTGGACCTCGAAAAAGCATATGACAGAGTTCCTAGGGAGAAGCTCTGGCAAGTGTTGCAAGAGTATGGAGTGGATGAGCAATTACTGATTGCTATCATGTCTCTGTACGAAAGCTCTGAGATGTGTGTCCGGATAAATGGCATTAAGTCAACAACGTTCACCGTGGGTGTTGGACTCCGCCAAGGGCGCGTACTGTCGCCCCTCTTGTTTATTATCTTTATGGAATGAATAGACAGGGGCAGCCGAGGCAATGAGCGTGTTTCTGTGAGCGACTTCCTGGTGGAGAGGTTGCTCTTCGCTGATGACCTTGTCCTCCTTGGGTTTTCTCACACGAACCTTCAGCATGCACTAGACCGGTTTGCAGCCAAATGAGAAGAAGCTGGGATGAAGATCAGTGTGGCTAAAACTGAGGTTCTGGTCCTTTCAAGACAGCCTGCTCAGTGCGCTCTCCATATTAGGGGAGCCTCATTGAGACAGGTGGAGAAAATTAAAGTATCTCGGGATTGCATTCACGAGTGATGGACGGCAGGAGAAATATTTGTATGCTCGAATCGGTGCAGCAAGCTGTGTCACACGTGAACTGTGGCGATCCGTGGTAATGAAACGCGAGCTGGATAACAAAGCCAAGCTCTACGTCTTCAAATCTATCTTTGTCCCCATTCTCACCAATGGTCATAAGGCTTGGGTAATGACCGAAAGAGTACAATCGCGGGTATAAGCGGCTAAAATGAGATTTCTGAGGGGTATGGCAGGTGTTACCCTACTTGATAGAGTGCACAGCTGCACAATAAGGGAGTCTTTAGGTGTTGAGCCGCTACTTCTCCGCATTGAGGGATTTCAGTTGCGCTTGTATGGCCACGTTATACGAATGCCGCAAACTGACCTTCCTAGGTAGATGTTATTTTCCTAGCCGGTAGGTAAAAGACCAAGGGGTCGGCCTAGAACTAGGTGGCTAGACTACATGGAGAATCTGGGATCAAGACGCTTGGATATTACTAGGGAGGACATGCTCCTGATGGCGGAAGATCGCGATCACTGGACTGCTGCCTCCGCGACCCTAACGGATAAGCGGGTTTGAAAATTAAGTAAGTACTGTTACGATTTTGAATGCGTAACTCTGTTTCAATATGATCAAATTTTAAGGTATACACAGTTGTATGTATCCTATTATTCACCCAAATTTCATCATCCTAGATGATATAGAACCTGAGTTATTAACATGTTGATCTTGGTGGCGGCATTTTTATTTCTGTTCATATCTCAGTTAGCGTTCAAATTCGGACCCATGTTCATATGAACTTTTTTTTAGTTGTTTTGGTGTAAGGAACCTGTCCTCAAAGTTTGTAAAATTATATTTGAAACACCCTGTATAAAGGCTACTACTATTTTAGCAAATTATAATTATTTTGTATCCAATCAATCAATGACTTTTTATACCATCCTAAAATCTGTATATAGATCGTCTTGCATGCCTCTTCATTTTATTCTTGATAAAGCCAGGAATAAAAGGCGAAACTGGTCGAAATTCTGTGTTTTTTCTATCCGATATGTGCTGCAAGGCCGCCATCAACTTTATTAAGAACTTTCCATTTCATAACGTTAACGTTCAACGGCTCGATGTCTACACTGTTTACTGATTCATGATTTACATTACGTACTCTATATTTGGAAGATAATAATTACGTTCAAATTAAATATTAACTAATTATAAGATTAAAATGTGCTTGCATATGCATTTATCGTTTACTGCAAAAGGTGCCATTATAAAATGAAAAAAAAATGAAGTATAGTCCAATAGATAAGTCATGAAAATCCCTCCTCCTGCAATAGATGACGTTGCTAAATTCATCAGCCATTCAGTGGCTGCACAAGTCTTTTATTTAGCGTTTATATTTCGTATTTAAGGTGCGCTTTGTTCAACATGTACTCGAGTAACATGTCAAACAAGAAAGTATTGCAATTCTTATGACGAAAATTAAATTCGCAATAATTGCAAAAAAGCCCTTTAAAGGGCTACCAATTTAGCAACAATCTCAGTACGAGGCTAAATTTTACTCCAGCTTGTTTCCATAGTAACGCAGTGATTGACAGTTCTCATGATTCGCTGGTTGGAGTATAGAGATGGAAACAAGCTGGAGTAAAATTTAGCCTCGTACTGAGATTTTTGCTAAATTGGTGGCCCTTTTAAGTCACCCTTTTATCCGGAATTACCACCATGTGCAGCTCAGAGAGCGGCTAGACGACCTGGGAGAGATTCATTGAGGTGCTGGGAGAGATTCATTGAGGTGCTAGACGACCTCGTATTCACACTGTTATTGCGATTGGTTCATTTGACAGTTGTTGGAGGGTGCGAGGTGGAGCAAATAACCCGATCGAGGTGGTCCCATAGATGCTCGCTTAGGTTTAAGTCAGGAGAATTTGAGGACCAGGGAAGTACAGTGAAGTCTTCCTCGTGCTTTTCTAAACACTCATGTATAATTCCAGTTGCATGAGATATCGCATTGTCATGCTGGACGATACTATCATGCCCAGGAAAAGTGTCAATATATGGGTGTACATGATCTGCAAGGATCGATACGTACTTAAAACGATTCATATTGCCATTCTCAATGATGAGTGCATCCAGAGAATGCCACGTCAACATTCCTCAGACAATAACACTGCCTCCGCCAGCTTGTTGCCGTCCCCAAATGATTGAAGGATATTTGGTTTCTGACGTTTCTCGCTGTATGGGCCAGTTTCTGACGTTTCTCCGTCCGATGGAGCAAAAAAACGAGATTCATCTAAGAAGGCAACCATTTACCACTCAGTGGATATCCAGTGTCGGTACTGCGCGTGGAAATTCCAGCCTTATCCGCCGATGCACTGTCGTTAGCATACTTGAGGGTCACCATCCGTCTGCTGCAGAGTCCCATACGCAGCAACGTTCGCTGCACTGTCGTTCTAGACACTTTCGATAGCCTCCTGGTTCATTTGTGATTTAAGTTGCTCCGCTATAGCACGTCGATTCGAGCGAACGCACCACCGCAGCCGCATTTCCCTCTTTCATGTATGGCTCGTGGAGCACGACAATTTCCACGTCGCTTATTTTCTATAGTGCCATGCGCGGTACACTTTTACCACAGCAGCATGCGAACAGTTCACAAATTCCGTCGTTTATGAAATGCTGCCACCCTTGGTACGAAAGCCAATAATCATTCCTTTTTGAATGTTTGATAAATCGCTCCGTTTCTGCATTGCAACACTTTTCGAATGTCTACAACCCACTGCATATGATCTACAACCCACCCAATCTGCTGATGACACGTCATTTATTGCCTCATTATTTATGCCTTCTGCGATTGGTTTTTTTTTTAGCGCTCATCTCACCAGTATGTGGTGACATTAATGTGACTCGACTGTGTATGTTTGATGTATTGCTAATTGGAGGATTAAGATGTTAGTTTTGTTAATTAAAAATATACTTTGTATCTTAATAGAAGAGTGAGGCCATCTTTATGGTAACATCCATATGATTGTTTCATACATTTAGCTGTTTCAGAATTGGCGCTGTAACTATTCGGATTATCGATGGACAGTCTTGGTGTAGCTACTACAAGTATACGAGATAGGCGATGCTGCAAAGTACAAGCTCTGGGCTTAGTTTTATTTCTACAGAACAATTTTAATAGGTGCACTTTTATAAATAACATAAGAAAAATGTAGCATGTCCGTAAAGTCATAGTGGGGTTTAATCTTCCACAAAATCCCAACAATACAAAAGGAAGCGATGTCCCATTGAAGAGCACCTCGAATTATTCAAAAAGAGCAAAAACGACATGCAACTAGTCACGTAAAGACAGTGACGCAAAGCAACACGCCCCTTTGTCCCAGTAGTCAGCAAAGAGAGATTCGATGCGTTCTTGGGCTTGCAAAATTTGAATTGCTGACACATTTTCGTCGTCAAGAATTCAATGAAGGACCACCACATGAAAATAACCTTCAAGGTTGGGATCGGCAGTTTAGAAGCCAGTTAGACTCAAAACGTTCCGTTAAGCAATCGCTTCGTGACATGACTCTTGAAGCTAACACGCAAATAAACTATATGAATTGGTCTTTCATTTCTCATGGAGTTGACATGTTTACTGTATACAATGTCATCAACACACAGCTTTGACATCCCACCAGGACTCTACGAATATACTGTACTAAGAATTTATCTTTATTTTATTTTATTATTTTTTTGTTGGTGTCTGTTCGTGATTTTGATGTTTGTAGAAAAAGAAAGAAAACTTAATTTGATAATGTTATAATTCATTAAAATTTATTTTAATAAAAAAGCCATCCTATAATGGATTAGGATAAAAATGGATAAAATTTTGTCTAGGGACCAGAAAAATTAGCTATGTCACTGAATGACAGATTAAAATTCCTGTAAAGGAAGTCTTTTCGAAGATTCATCTTATTACCGTCTTTTAACATAATTAAAAGCAAAATAGATACTTCTTTAAACTACTTTACTTTAAGTTATAGAAATTATAGAGATATAATTTAGAAATGCGTTTCGTGAAAGAAGTTTGGATTTAATGTTAACATAATCAAAATTTTGTCCATTCTGCATAATTCTTAGC
Source organism: Rhysida immarginata (assembly GCA_023313115.1). NCBI lineage: Eukaryota > Metazoa > Arthropoda > Chilopoda > Scolopendromorpha > Scolopendridae > Rhysida > Rhysida immarginata. The sequence continues at coordinate 188,615 of JAHWFO010041954.1, read as the reverse complement.
TAATATTTAAGCAAATTAATCAAAAAACTAAAAAAATTCAAAAATGAAAATTTTTAACGGAAGCAATAAAGAGTGAAAAATGCTCGTTTATATTCTTAATTACGTGTATAAAAATAGAGCAATTTTATTTCGAAATAAATGCATAATTTTCTCCGTGGACAGCAAGGCAACCCGTTTTTTGTGTAATACATCACCGAAAACTCTGGCGACAATAAAACACGTTCAACCCCGGGAAGAAAATGCAATAAATTTGACACTAAAAGTTCGCATATGTTCAGCATTTAAATGAAATTTGTTTCGTTCTATTTCTGGATCAAAAATATGCAGAAGGAATTTCTTATCATCTCAAGAACAGGCAACCAGAATTGAAAAAAAAATGATTTTAATAATAAATCATTTACTAAACTCATTCGAAATATTGAAATCTCGTCTCAACGCCGTAATCACAACTTTTTTTGTACTCTCACAAAATGGTACGTTGTTAAATAGTTATATTGTTCATTTGGACAATAGTAATATAGTCATACCTAGATTGGGCTGCGCGCTCTAGTTTTTTATTATTTGATCAAAAATTAATCTTAATTCAAGTTATCAGCACATCCATACTATTCAAAATTTATCTTTTCATTCCGGCAAACACGCTAAATTTGGTTAAACACAAAGAATTTTGATTTAAAATTACAAGGATGTTTAAATGTACAATATATATAAAATAACCATTCGTAATTTACATATACTTCCATGTAAATTAAAGAACAAAATATTAAAAAAAATTAAAAGAACTACAAAAATATTTTATTTGTGCTTATCGCAACTCCCATGTAACTTCGCTACAGTGTCATCGTAAAGAGCAAAAACTTTTCTCATTGATTATTATTCGTGCTCTGGTGATAGAATTCCTTCACGTTATTTTGAACAGTCTACTATTATGTCTTTGAATTAATATGTAAATCTCCTTTTATGCTCATATTCCAAGCTCTAT
>JAHWFO010041954.1:71854-172633 GCA_023313115.1 Rhysida immarginata | reverse complement strand
CTCTTCCTTGTCATTGTTATTACACTCTGCTAATCGTCCACATGACAACTTCTACCGAGAAACAGAACATCCGTTGTTCAACAATTGACAAATGATTTTAACCAAAGCTGTTTCCGACTGAAATCTGGCAGAACCATAAGCCGAGCTATGAACTGAAGCGGATCCAAATTGGCAATCTCATTCCTATACTAAATCCCTAATTTCTGCAAAGAACAAAAAATTTCGTCTACAGTGATGTCTGAAACGTTTTGATTGGCTCCGTCAAGACTGGAAAAAGTTCTCACGTATCACTTTGTTTTGTAGACAGAGAATTTAGCAAGAAACAATAAACCCAGCATGCCTTTTCAACACAACTCGAGGTTCTAGTAGTGATTTAACAATATTTGGCTGGAGCATGTTCTGTTGGTATGGAAATGGGCCCTTATATTCATGGAAGGTAAGATGCATTTTATCCTGCATATGAAGGCATCTTCATCGACGACAATGCTACTATTTATTATGCAGTGATTTAGCATGAAGATGGCTTCCTTGTTTACCCTAAGTGCCTCAGAACCCAGATTTCAATCCAAGAGAATGCTGGAACGACATATTCGACAACAATATCCTCTTCAACAAATATGCGGAACATATGCCAAAATATATAATTAACCATTTCTTCCGTTAACTTACAAGCGCTTCATCACCTTATTGATTCAATGCCAAACCGCGTACCTGCTGTAATTCAGCACAAAGTGGGATCTACGGAAATATTAAACAGACGCTTCATTCACGTTAGTATATAATTTCGGAATTTAAAAAAAAGTTAAAGATTTAAATAAATTTTGCCAAATATCAATTAACTTGCAACTGAATGGTTATTAAGCAAACGTGGGACACTTGTTTGGCCAAATATTAAGAGTGAGAAACACTTGCAACTTGTGAATTGCATTTGAAATACACTCATCGTCAAAAAAAATTGCACCCATAGAAAATCTTTGGGATTCTATGGGACGTTCTGTTAAAACTCCGCCGCTGGCACAAGATCTGCAATAACTACAAGCCAAAGTTCAGTCTGCATGATATTAGCTGAGTGAAGAATACGTCAACAATTTGTACGACTCCAAGCCACGACGTGTGGCAGAATGCATTAGAAATAATGGCGGCCCAACATCCTATTGAAAGTTGGAAGGATTTTGGTATTTTGACTAATAAATTTTGTCATACTGCGCTCATCGTTTAATCATTTGTTGTTGGGGAGTACTAACTTCCTTTCAAATATCTTTTTAATCTGGCGATTCTTTCTGTGTGTGACTTTTTGCTTTAACGATGAGTGTATGTGTCGTTAACTTTACTTACGTATTAAGTTTTTTTTAATATACTGAGCATAAACAGGATGCCTCTCCTAAAGTGAACCAATAGCTAACTTCTAAAATACAAATCTGACAGAATACTTTCAATGGAAGAATTATTGTACTTTTATGTGAGGAGTTTTTATGTGTATTCCATATCCAAAAAACCGACGCCATTTTCGAATATGGAAGTCAACTTTGGAATGTGCAATAGAAACCCCTATTTTAATGGTATTTTAGTAGACTGCTGGTGCAAAATACTCATAAATGACGTAACAACGCGATTTTTTTTAGACCGTAAGTTTCCCTACCAATATAGAAAGACGAAGTATACTGGGCTATGGATACTGCTTTCCAAGGGAAGACTGCTACGCGGTCAAAGTGGAAGGCCAATGATAGGGCAGGCACCCTGCTTACAAGTCGAGAGTTCGTTTTTTCTAAACCATCAGCAAGCTGATGAAAATTTTCAGTGGTTGAAAAAATTCAAATGTTTCCGGATGTGTCCTCGCCTCCAGTTTAGGTCGCAAAAATTTTCCTTTCGTTTTTCATCTGAATCTAGCTACCGTATAGAATGCAACCTCGTTTTAAGTTGAGTTCTGAAAAGAATGCGCGCAGATGGATTTATCTAAAAAGGAAAGGAGCGTATGACGATGGTGATGTAATAAAAATGATCAAATTCTCTTACAGATATCAAATTCTCTTTCGAGCCTCAAATGTGACCACTCGTAATGTGCGATGTGCGGCAATTGTTGGGATTAAACGCCTTTCCGCCAGTGTTTTAGCAAAATTCGCATGACATTTAGACTCTTAAAATTTGAGTTTTGGATATTTTGCATAATGAACTTTAAGTTTGTCATCATGCAAAGGATCACGTTAGGTACTTATTGTCCTTTTATTTAGAAGCAGTCTGTATACAGGTAGCGCCTAAGCCGATTTAAATTGATTAGGGTTATTAATCTTCGATACTGTGCCCCGCAGAAATCTGCAGCAGCCTTTCGATTAATAAGTCATAAGACAATACAATAAGCCTGAAAAAGGCTCGTTTTTTTTCACTGACTATCTTCAACCCCACGAGATTTCAAAAACATTTTATGCGATAACCTAGCTCATGCTCATAGCTATCTAATTCTGAAATTTGATCAAAATCTGCAAGCGAACATCGAAATATACCGTATGTTTCTAAAGTTCCCGAACTGCCCCTTCTGTATGTAGGGACAGCCTAACGTATGACAGCAGTAGAACCATCTCTGCTCGTTATTGCATACTGTATTTCATTTGCTTGTTTTCACGCAATAAACGCTTTTTAAACTGTTACTGTACCGGTATAAACTTAATACCGTATACCGTAGGTATTATAAATAAACTTGTATTTTTTCCTTTAACCTTTTATTTCACTCTCATATTCGCGAAATTGCCTTTAAGTAAAATAAATAGCGGGATTCGTAACGACTGAGAGCATCCATCAATTGAAAAAAAGAGGTTGAGAGACATTGGCTCCTGTCTACCAGCCCTTCAGCATACCTGCACAACAGTACGTTATACAGGAAAAGTCATCGCCTGCGTTCGGGAACTTTTGTAACACACGGTATGAACAAACCAAATGTGGAAGGAAAAAAATCACTATTTCACAATATCAAATAATATAAACTCAGCTAAATTTTAAAATATCAAAAACTTAAAAAACTCATATTTATTACTGAGGAGGCTTTGCCCTTGAAATATACCGCTAATATTTTAAATTTTGTTATTGTGGAATGGCAGTTTTTTTGTTCCTACCATTTTCGTATTTAGATGTCTATACTTTCTAGCTTTTATTATTTTATTTATTTATCGTAATACGCTTTTGATAACGAACCATATCCTTAATTTCTACACTCTTAGCGGTAGATTGCAGTTTTCGTTACTACTATTTACCTATTCAAGTGAGTAGATAGACTGCATTTTTCTTAATGATTTTTCTTAAGGTTTACAATATTTTTATTAGTTAAGAAAGTCAAAAGATAAAAAACACAATTAAAAACAGGTGATATTCATATTTTAATAGACAGATATGTACTTCTATGTATATGGTATAGTTGGTTAGTGTAAGGGATAAATTTTATTAATGTGTAATAAAATTGATATGTACACCGAACAGAAGTCTGAGCCGACAGAAGTCAAATTATAATTAAGCAGAGATTTTAATATAACCTCAGTAAAGCTATACAATTCTATTGGAATTGATGAGGTACAAATAAATGAATAGTTAGATAAATAAATGCAATTATTATAAATAACAAAGAAAAATGCAAACAAAAAAATATGCGTCTCAATTGCATCTGACGTCTTCAGCCCGATGGGCCCTTTTGAATCTCCATACAGTAGTTATCCGGTAACGTAGTCGAGATGCCTCAAACAGGTAATTTGAAGAAAACAACGCAGTGGAAAAAGCTGGCATCTACGACGTACTCATATCCAAATACGGCAATCAGTAGAGCTCCGCTTCCATTTTTCCTAAAGCAGTCCGTAATGAAGAACGCTCGTCTGGATACAGAAAAGCAATCAATAAAAATTGAGTCATTATATAGATTGATACCAGAGTATAAAGCAAATAAAGTTATTTTTAATTCCTTCAAACTATGAGGTAAGAAAATAAGATATGCCACAATATGCAATTCAAAGGCATAGAGTAGATAATTCACCAAATGCACTTAACGCACAACAAATTCGGGAATCTCAGAAGTAAGTATAATTAATTTTAATGCAGAAATAGCAGAACTCCATTTGACATAATGAATTTCCATTAGCGCAAAAGCTAAAGAGCAAACTCAATGACTCCTAGAGCGTAAGAGCTCAAAAATTCTTAATAGCCATATAGCCGATAAATTCAACTTAGCAGAATTAAATCCACCTTAACAACAGTTCCAAAAACTAGCAGTAACGGTATTTTTCCGAATCCGCAGCTAATTGCAAAATACGTCGTTTTTAGTGTAGAGAGCAACGACCCTTTCCTTCACGGACGAAACCACTCATCCCGTAAGGGAAGATTCCCTTAATTGTACGCAGCTCGTATTCGACAGTAAAAGAGTTCTCTTCGCTAATGGAATTAAACCAAAAGTCTAATTGTATACTCGTAATGCTGTGAAGGTAGGAAGGAGTAACACTTCCTTGCTCGGATAAGAACGATTCAGCAATTTCTCTCGTCGATGTGAAGCGTAGTTTCTATCTGCGGATGCCTCCCGTGAGCCGTTGCAACTTCGCTCGTCCTGGTCGACGTTCGACTGGCAGTTTTCCTCACGGTTAACATTCCCAAGGCTTTCCACTTTCATTCCTCGTCTATCTTGGGTTTCTTCCCGCTTAATCGCTCTACTCCTTCCATTCCACCTTTCGCCTACGGTATCTATCGCCAAAAGTTCCCTTTCTTCTCTGCTTCTCCTTCCATTTCACCTTCCCTCGCTCCTGATTGGACCATTCTCTGTTACGTCGTTCTTCGTCATTTTCGTCGCCTCTCCGTTGTCGCTCGATCGGCTTTTGCTTGAAAACAGAAGAACGGCGTAACAGTTAGTGTCTTTGGTCAAGTCAGCATCTGATCATTTGTGCCCTATCACATAAATAATGAGATTGTTTTCTCAGTATTAAACTAGCAGTGTGCGCAATAATGATGTGATGCATGCGGACAAAACTCGGAGTTTCTGGGGAAATAACAAAGAAAAAAGACTGCGGCTTTTGGAAGAAGATTGACTGGAGGAAGAACTAAGAGGTAGTTCTCGGATGATGCCTATGGAATAATGAAGGCTAGCATTCTCAAATTGAAGTGGACCCCAGAGAAAGAGGATCCAGGAAGCATTCTAAAGTTTCGATAAGGAAACCAAGGATTTTTTCAACGGAAGAAAGCTTTTTTTCTTGTCATATGGACAGTTTCTGCTGATGAACTGTTAACAAAATGGAACTTAGACTGCCACTGATGTCTTCAGTCCGCCAGCTGGTTTTTCAAAGTCGAAATAATGTGAGTGTAAATAATGAATAATTCTTTACAGTGATTGTAAATAATAAATTGTACGAGGGGCGATTGATAAATAAGGTCTCCATGGCTGTAACTTTTTTATTTGTTAACCGATTTCCAAAATTCTTTTTGTATCTTATACGTACTCACATTTGTCCTCTATATAATGCACTATTCACTTTTCGACATAGTCCCTATCCCTTTCCACGCATTGCGCCAACGCGTGACTAGTTGGGTGAACCGTCGGAGAGGAATTCCGGAGTTGTTGTCGACACCAGGATTGAATGGCAGTTTTGGACCCTCTTCTGGAGTACGATAACGTCCGCCCGCACACGAGTCACCACACACAAGAAGCGTTGCAGCGCCTACAGTTCAAAGATGAAAAATTGCAGTTCAAAAATGAAAGACTTTGCACATTGCGACTTTCAACACTTCCCAAAGAAGAAAGAGACCCTTAAGGAACATGAGTTGGTTCTGACGGCGAGGTAAACGCTGCCATTCAATCCTGGTGTCGATAACAACTCCGGAATTCCTCTCCGAACGGTTCACCCAACTAGTCACGCGTTAGCGCAGTGCTTGGAAAGGAATGGGGACTATGTCGAAAAGTGAATAGTGCATTACATAGAGGACAAATGTGAGTATAAGATACAAAAAGAATTTTGAAAATCGGTTAACAAATAAAAACGTTACAGCCATGGAGACCTTATTTATCAATCGCCCCTCGTATATTGATTATCTATTACATACTATCAAAGTAAGGTTGGCTTGACTTGAATTTTTTTATGAACATTTATTCCAAGGAGGCAACTCTAATAGGAGTCATTCTACGTGAAACAAGACACTTAAAAACACTACAGCTTTATAAAAGATTCAAACTTTTTTATATATTCTCTAGATCTAAGTAAGTAACCCCATGGTATTATTTTCATCTAACATAATTTCTTACAAAACTATTCGCAGTCAAATTTACAGATTTAACCAAAATTCTATAAACACATGTTTCTCTGAAATCGTACGTCATACAGATTTCATTCATAGCTCATTTTAAAGCTTATGTGGGCTTTAAAAACTATATATTTTCAGGTGTAATTTAAATTAAAGAAAAATTTATTTAACATGATTTAAACATTAATTTTGAAAATTTTAAGTTAAAACGATATATTAAAAGTCTGTAAAAAATACTAGCATACTTCTTGATTTTATTCTAATGGCCACCCAAATTTCAAAGTGGAATTCCTTTTAGAAGTATAGAAAATAAATGTAAAAATGATGTAATTTAATTAAAAGTTTTAGCTGCTCATGACGTGATCATCGCTTAAAGGACGTCGCCAGAACCATGATTGTATTCCGGCTCCTGCTCACACATCAAAGCGGCGCACCTGACCTCATAAATCATTTAATACTGATTGAACTATTTGGAATTCCATCCTGTAACTTAGTAATGTTATGCAATGGATATGAAGGAATTAAACTCTATTTTTTAAATAATTTTAAAGCATCGTTTTCAGGTTAATATATGATTTTTTAAATTAAAAAGTAATTTTTGCCCTCTTATTTTATTTTGAAGTCCATAAAGTAAATGAAAGTAAAAAGTGATTCATTTTAGCTTCAATTTGACACATACAGCAATTCCCTACGACGAATATAACCAGAGATATGCTTCGTTTTATATGATGAGATGCTAATAATGAGAACAATTTTTGCCCGGATGGCTCATGTGGCGAGGAATAGGAATGGAATAAGACTGTATATGAAGAGTCGTAAACATTAATATTAAGCTGATGATCTTAATATCTGTTGGGTATGACAATACAATAAATCACTGAGGAATAAACTACGAGGGGCAGTCAAAAATTTCCCGGAATTCCTCAACAGACGGCAAACGAGCGATAAGATCGCGATCCCACTTTTGTGAAAACCTTAATCATTCCATAATGTAACTACACCTGGAGGTGGCTTCCTACATCTACAACCGGTTGTCCTTCTGAACATCATGAACAATGTGATGACATCCCTCGACAAGGAAAAACTTGAAAACTTCGAAAACTGGGCCATTTGCAACAGAGAGACAGAGAATCTAAGGTCAGTAAATTTGCTTTCCACAACAATGTGATCAATTTGACTCTCATTAATTTCACGGATCTAGAGGTGAACTTGTTGAACAAAGGGCTTAAGCACAATTTATGGAGACGACCAATCGACAACGACTACGTTAAATTGTCTGTTGAAGTCGAGCCAGCACTTTTGAGACTTAAAACCGAAGACCGTCCTACCGCTCGTAACCTTGCGGCCCAGAAAATGGATCACTAGAAACAACCGGATCACTAGAAACACCCCACTTCAAGATGACCATAAAACGGCCATTACTATTAAAAATAAATTGGCTGCAAACGATGCATCCGTTATTGGTGCCGATAAAGGCAACGCTATCGTCATCATCTATAATTCCGATTTCGACAAGATCGTCGACTTCACGAACAATGAAAAAGGGCCCTACTCCGTCGTTTCATAGGACCATAAAGTCAGTGATCAAAGGTTTTCGTTCAGACATTTTCACGAGCTTCGCCAACAAGTTCGTCTACAGCAAGCCGTCACCTCCCTGTATTCGGGCTCTTATAAAGATACATAAAACGAATTACCCGATTCGCTCTGGGGTTGACTGCACCTCTACCACTTTCTACTATCTGGCCTGAAGAAGAGTAAGCCTCCTTAAAGATATTTGCCCTCTGGAGAACAAATTCCTCATTCCAAATAGTGCGCACCTAGCGGAAAAATTATGTGCACTCCAGATAAGTGATAAGCTTAAGCTTATTTCTTTTGATATCGTTAATCTCTATACCAATGTCCCCTTCCGAGAGACCATCGCCATTAGCGACGGCCTACTTACAAAAGACAAAGTGGATAATAGTGTCAAAGATGATATTTTATGCTCCTTAAATATCATCTGTAACCAAAACTACTTCGTCTTTAAAGATAAGTTTTACTCGATGTCCGACGGAGTACTGATGGTTTCTGCCAGTATCTGCAGGAGCTATATATCACATCCTTGATGAATTCCGCGAAACTGTTGCGCTATTCCCGATAGGTCGACAACACGCTCATCGTCTTTAATGAAAATGTTACCAAAGCCGAAGTTTTACTTAAGGCCTTCAATAGTTTCCACAACGAAATCTCCTACACGATGGAAGAACAACAAAACAAATGTATACTACTTGGCCATCCACAAAAATATTGAGAAGACTCAGTATTTTCCGCAAGTCTACAACTACGAACAAAGTCATCGGTTTTTCATCTAATCATCCACCCTAACACAAGGATTTCTGAAAGGCTTTACGTACCCGATTACCAAAGGAGATAGGGAGGTTGAAATCCAACTCGCATATAGTGTTGCTAGCAATAGTTCATTCCCGAACAGGTCACGCATTCTACATTCAATAGGACAAAATGCGACCTCAAAAACAAAAACAAAACCAAGACGAATCCCAATGAGAACGAACCCAAGAACTACGCTGCATTTATATATAAGGACCGGAGATCACCGGAATTTCAAACATTTTTCGAGAGTCAGGCCTCAAAATTGCATTTAAAACTTCAAACCACTGCAAGCATGTGTTGAATCCAACACACAACGACGACTTTCCCAAATGTGTTGCATACAAACTTATCTGTCCCACATGTGAATGCTTTTGCATAGAATGTACGAAGAGGTCTTTCAAAGAGAGGTTCAATGAACGTAGGAGATTGTGGCTGAGCAAAGCATGGGATATCGGCCTTTGCCGATGAACTAATGAAGAAAAAGCATTCGTTTGGAAACACTGATGAAGTGATGACAATAATCAAAGTAGAAACAGACCAGAAGCGAATCCTGACCCACGAAGGATAAAATACTGAACAACCAGACTAGCTTCGAGAATCCTGGATGCTGTCAACAACATTCTAGATCAACGTATCAGAAAGAACCACAAGGCTGCCAATCTATATTGATTTCTTTACTTTGTATTTATTTTTTGTTTCCTGTTATCATTTTTATCACTTGCTGTTATATGGCTTCCTCGTCTGCCAATCAGATGATTCACTATCCTTTCATCTGATTGGCGGATATAGACCATAAATTCGGTGGGTTTCAGCCTGCTTACTTTTTAGATGTCCTTATGCCCGATAATGAAGTTACTTCGAAAGGCGTTGGCTACATTAAAACTCTACCATTTTGCTATTCCGGACCTTTTTCTTTCTTGACATTTACTTATTGTTGAACGGGGCGTATATATGTAAAATACTATTTACTCTATGTGGGCGCCACTTAGTGTAACTACGATTAATGTTATCAATCGGCTATTGTTATCATTTTTGTGCGGAATAGAAAGATTAACTTTATACAAATACATTGAGAATCCGTCTTTTTGGAGGCTATGACATGAAATTAGAAACCAGGTTTAGATGCACTGTTATTCTTCTTGTAAATTAATCCCTTACTGCAAATATACGAGAGTTAGGGCATAAGGGTTGGTTTGTGAGAACTCGAGCGTGAGTGAAAAATGTGAAATATACAGATGAAAGGACAAGGAGTGGATGAAATATACGTACATTTAACAATACGCCAAATTTTTGCGTCTTATGTTTATTAAGGTAGTTGACAAAATATTATAGGTTTGATATTCCAGAAACATGAAACCTGTAATGTTATGTTTCATGATTCTGAAAAACGTATTCTGGAACATGATTATAGGTTTCATGTTCCAGAATGAGTAACAGAAACCAAAATAGACAAGGGCTATTTTGATATACGAGCGTCCTTCAACTCGGGTTACATCCCTCCTATCGGTAGTTGACTAAAACCTGATTTAACATTGCTCTCTGTGCAACAACAGGAAATCACAGAGTCATCAGGTAGTGTGGAAACATACTACGAATGCATAGATTCCTTGAGACATATGATATTTTGTGATACCATCCCTTAGCTCTGAGAAAAAAAAAAGTTGCATTGTCTTATGCCCCAACCCTCGTAGAAACACTCCAAAAAATAGTAAACTAATGAAAAAGTAAAGTACCTGTTGAAGTACTTGGGGTAAGCATGCGAAAATTGCCCCAAAGCCAAATGACTTAAAAGCTTTTGCACGATGCTTGTGACATAAATAAAATATTTTTGAGATGCTTTTATACGCTTCTGTTCCACGTATGTTTCATCTACTTTCAATATTATGAAAAAATTATCTCAAACGAAATTTTTTTATACTATACTTTCATCCTATTGCCTATTTTTTATCAGTTATTCATAAATATTACTTTCTGAAAACATCGCATCACTTTGTTTACACTGCTTTACTAAGGAAAAGCTTTAATCGATTTTTTTTAATTTAGTTTTTAAAATTCTAAAAACTTACGCGCTTCCTTTTACTATTATTGATTAAAAGAGGCAAGAACACATTTTACACCTTCTCAACACAGCTTCTGAAACTTGTACACGAGGTTTAATAATATTTAAAAGGATAATTTTCTTAAAATTGATAGGGAGTTTCCTGCCTTTTTGCAAAATTGTTAGGTAATTGTTTACCGTGAACTCGTTAATAATTCTGAACCATTCCTCTCCGCTTCTTTGTAGCTTCCGCTTGTTTTATTATATTATCGGTGTTGTTTGAGCTTTTTTCACTACGAACAACATGAACATACTTTATCACATTATGATCCACGTTGATGGACACATAAACCCAATGAACCCAGCTTCCCTTCCATCTCCCGATGACTATCAACATGTCCCATTCACTTCATTATGCCTTTTCAGTCTTTTGTAATGCAATCAAATGCCATTTATCGTCTATAAGAAATACGCAAAATGTGTTCCGTGAATGTCTAATTTTTTGGATATTGTTTGCACTAAGCTACTTAATAATGATTTAACGTGGTCTTCTTTTGACATGCACGATGAAAACCGGTAGATACAAATTTTGCTAAATTACATAATTTTAAATGAAACATAATTATAAATGTCAGCATGCTCATAACTGAAGCAAATTAAGATTTCAGGAATCATAATGATCAAACAAATTAACCCATTATCAAAATTTTATGAAATCGAATCAAGTAATGAGATTTAATTAGAAAGGGAAAATTTTTAGAAGAAAAGTTTACTTTGCTAATAAACTTCATTCAACTGTGGCATTTAATGAGACTGCTAACGAAATTTAATATGCAAAATTCAATTCACAATAAAATTCAATTATAATCCTTTCCTGAAATAGGTCCTGTATATTAGTGAGTTTTAAAGTTGATATTTTGATATTTTAAAGTTCAATAGATATTTCTATTTTTATAACTTTCTCTATAGGGATCCCAGGGAAAAAAACACGAAATGCAATTATAATAAATTGCAGTTAGACATCTGAATATCCACAAATATATTCTAAATGAAAATATTTTCTGGAATTTTTTTAAATAATAAAGACTATAAATAATCGATACTATAAATATAAGAATATTGTATTGAGATAGATGATATGCGAGGTGACCAGAATATTACGATGACTACGATTATTTGAAGCAGGGAAAAGAGCTATATACGAGAAAAGCTTTAGGAATTTCGACTGATGAGGGAGTTGTGGGAAGAGAAATTCATCGTCACATGTCGGCTATATACGGCGAATACTGCATGTCATGTTCACGTGTGCAGGAATGTCATAAGGGATTCCGAGAGGGCCGATGCTCGCCTTGTCAGGCCAAAGCAGACCCATCCTGTCTTTACTAAGGACTCGATTTATTTCAAAAATTTTGTGTAGCGTCACGGCTATAGAAGCTTCAAACTGTATGGCAATTTTGTCAAAATATGTAGCAGTACATTAAATATAACAATAGCACAGATTTTCAGTGTATATACACTCACATGCCAAAACTCATGGGATAGCAGTGGACTACTAGTATTTTTCAAGTGGCAGTAGCATCATGTGCAAACAGTATAAATATGCAAATCAATACGTTTAGTTACACTTTCATGAGTAAGGGGTGAGGTGTTCAGTGTGACAAAAGCTAAACGACGAGAGCTATCCGAGTTCGAACGTGGCCTGGTATGTGGAACATAACGTATGGGTAATTCAATATCGGAGGTGGCTCAAAAATTCAACATCCCACGGTCCACAGTTTCAAGAGTCTACCGAGAGTACCAACTTGACGGCATTACCTCCGATCACGGACAACGCAGTGGTCGACCACACCTTCTCAATGAACGGGACCAACGGCGTCTGAGTAGGATGGTCACCGCTAACAGGCAACTTACACTAGGCTAAATGACATCAGATTTTAACCAGGGTGATACTAGAGCTGTATCGATGCGAACTGTGCAACAAAATCTGGTGTCCAGGGGATATGGAAGCAGAAGACCCACGAGGGTGCCCTTGCTAACAACAAGACATCGTCAGCAACGTCTCTTCTGGTCCCATGAACACATCGACTGGACACTTGACAACTGGAAACGTGTGACCTGGTCTGATGAATCCATTCCAGCTGATACGAGCTGATGGTAGGGCTCGAGGGTGGCGCAGACCCCATGAAGGCCATTGACCCAAGTTGTGAAGCATGCCCTGTGCAAGCCGGTGGTGGCTCCGTAATGGGCAAATGTGGGAAGCTCTCCAGTAGGAATGGTTGGCAATTTCTTCAGATGTCTTCCACCGACTTGTGGAATCAATGCCACGTCGCACTGTGGCATTTCGCCGGGTTAGAGGAGGTCCCACACTTTATTACGTGCTATCCCATGACTTTTGGCATGTGAGTGTATAAAACTAAAATAAAATTAATATTTTAAATTTTGGTACTTTTTATTGAGATAAGTAGATTACAAATACTAGTAAAACAAATGTGTAATAGTAATAAGTTTTTATGATATTATACAGAGTGATTGCCATATGTTAACACATTTGTACGGCGTTGTTTCTTTGCAAAGAATTAGTCCACTGCTTTCTTAATGTCGTAATCCCTTAGTTACCATCCAAGGTTACCCTAAGTCACCTAAAACATTTCGCCAGTCACTTTTGATTCGGTTTATTAAAGAAAAGCACCTTTACTCACACTTTTGATTTCCCTAAATTTTGCATTGGAAACCGGTAAAACAAGTAACATTCTGAACACATGAGCTATATTTGGAAAGTTTTCACAATAAGAGCGAATAATGCAGAGTGGTCCAAAACTGCAGTTTTTTTTTAGGCGAAAGGCCTGATTTAACAAATACATACAATAACTTATACCTAAATGAATTCATCTATCCCACTACTGCGAAAAAAATTGCGGTCACGATCTTGTGGTGCAAATTTGCTACACTAAATTCGAAATGTATCGCAATGAGCGCAGTTTGAATCACAAATTGCGACATGATACCGCTTAATTTGAGCCCTGTTACTCCTCATGTTATTGCTCAGATGGATGGTGTTATCCTGGAAAATCGACGGATCGCTATGGAAGAAATTCGTCTTCTTTAGGGAATAATTATAGGGCCATACACGCCATTGTAACAAACTATATCTGCGTTTTTGCGCGCAGCGGGTTCCACGTCATCTGATGGAGGAAAAAACGACTTAAAGAAGGTCTGCATCTCGGGTCACCTGCACCGACACCAAGGGGAAGCGTATGCTTTTCTGCCTTGTATTGTGACCACCGAGTGCAGCCATTTTGAGAACAAACGGCAGGTGGCAACAGGGGAAACTTAAGCATGCTCATCCCCGCCGAAAAAATCCAGAGCCCTTCATACAAGTACCGGGAAAGTCGTAACGAGGTTCTTATTCGATTGCAAGGGTCCTCTGCTTGTCGATTTCCTCGAGTATGGGGCCACAATCAAAGCAGAGTGTTATGAAGAGACTTTGCAGAAACTGAAGCGCGCCGTAAAATCAAGACGCCCTTCGATTTGTTTTGCTATCGATTCTTCATAAAAACGCTGGCCAATAAACTGCCAACTTGTTGAAGAATATGCTTCAGAGATTTATTTGGGAAATTCTTCCACATCCTCCTTCCGTATGTGATTGGGTAAAGTTGTAGTTCCATCGGCAGCCTACAAGCTTCTGCAAGGATGGGATTGATCGTCTTATCTCCCGGTGAGATAAATATATTAACAGTTTTGGAGAATATGTTTGTGGTAAAAAATTTTCAATAACACGTTTTGGCGTCTGATCCCTTTTCATTTGACTGCCCCTCATATATGCAATAGCTTACGAAGATGATATATTAAGTAAAAAATCCTTATATGTCGAGCCAAGTACGGATTTCCTTAAAGAGCTCACAAAAATATTCTTAAGAATAGGGAATTTTGGGATAAATTGAATTTTGGTCGATACATATTAAGTCGATTTAATTGTTTCAGTACACAAAACATAAAAATCAGAATCACAACAAAATTCTCATTAGGAGTCGTAAAATTGTAAGTTCACGTAAAATTCTTTTCGTGTATCATTATAGTCCAAGAGACAAGTTATGAGAATCCGGTCCAGTTCAATTGGTCTAATGACGATTGGTCTAATGCCGATTGGTCTAACTGCGATTGATCTAAACCCCGATTGATCATAATTCAGATTGATCCAAATCCCGATTGGTCCAAATCCCAATTGGTGTAAATCCCGTGCTCCGAATTCCGATTGGTCTGATTTCCGATTGGTTTAAAACGAGACTAAACTGACTGAAAATTTTCCACTAAAAAAGAGAAAAGCGAATTTTTCCAAACTATTTTCCTTAATTAAAATAAAATATACAGGGTGATTCAGACAACACGTACGGGGTGTTTTTCTCGAAAAATGCGTATCATGCAAAAAAACTAAAAAAATACGAGTCCCACATAGCCTATCCGTGCACTTTTTTTGCGCGCAAGCACACAATGGAAGCGATAGCTTTGCGCGGCAGCTAAGTGCTCCGGAAGTGCAGGGTTCAACAAACATGGCGGGAAGAGGGGAACATGGTGTAAGATTAACAGGTGATCAAGCTCTGCCAAATTCTTGTGATTTTAAAGCTCGGGCTCCCAAAATGTCCGCATGATGGCGATGAGAACTGTGGCACTTATAAGTTATTTCTTAATGACTTTAAACGTTTATTTCCGTTAAAGGTAATTTATTTTCTTTACAATAAATGTCATTTTCATAAGATGAATTAAAATTCTTTATAATTTCACATAACACACAACGTTACATGAATGATAAATATCTTTATTACTTCTTCTATCTTCTGTATTTCTCTTTTACCTTTTCTGTGTTGAAGATGTTAAATAACCATTGGATTTATTGGAAATTAACTTAACAGGGGATCAGACTACTAAGGCTTTGTTTGGTCTTCCAAGCTTGTTAGTAAAGGGAGAAAAAGAACTTCCATGCCTTCAGCGGGAATCGAACCCGCGTCTCGCTGGTTGTGAGAGATATAAGACGGCGCCTAAACGCTCTCGGCCGCTGAACGATTAATTTTCGCAGTGGCGTCCTTAAATTTAAATTAAAATTTGACATTTACAAACATTTGGACATATTTAAAATTTACAGTTTAGGGTTCTCACACTGTAAGGTAAAATGGAAGAGTTCACTTTGTCGTGCTCAATAGGAAGGAACGTCATAGAGATTGTATACTTTATACCCTCATGCGCGATCTGTGAGATGCTTTTTTCACTCAAGCCTGCTAGCAACTGCTCGTTGCAGCCTATTATTGAAGTGCCACGATTTAAGAAAAGTAGAGCATTTAAAAAAAAAATTCCCTACCTATCCCTACCAAGTGAACTCTTCCATTTCATCTTACAGTGTGAGAACTCTACAGTATTATTTCAAACTATAACATATTTTGAATGTTTTCAAAATGTCATATGGAGCACCTTTTCAAGAAACCATATCCTTTTACGCAATTTACAGCATTTAATTGTCATTTATGTTCATTTTAGATCTTTTGCAACTTACCAAACTTTTTTTTATTGCGCAGCATTTGCTAATAAATGGTTTGGCTGTTTACTAAATTGTCTTCAATGCTCACTGTAAGCCCACAGTTCGAAGCGCCAGCAGACGGCCAAAAGTTAAAACCGAGCTTTATCTTCACATGATTCGTAGTCGGGCAAGACAAACAGCTTGATCACCCGTTAATCACCATGGAGGGGAGGCAAAATTGTTAGCGGCGGTCGCCTAAGAATTGCAGCACTGTTATTAAGCATAAAACCTGAATATAGATGAAGGAAGGCTGCCACTTTTCCACAAAAGAATTTTAATAATCTTTATAAATATATACATTTCAACTAATAGGTAGTCATCATCAGTATGAGACGAGGTAACCAACAAGGAGAGGGTTTATATAAGAGTAAGAAGCCAATAGGGCGCAAAAGGATTTGCCACTCAAGAGTGGTTGATCCAAATTAGCGGACCTAGGAGAGAGCTATATAGAGTTTTAACAGAAAATACAGAAGAAAAATAAGAAAAAGAACAAAAGGAAGAGAAAAAGAGGGGGAAAAGAACCAAGAAAACCTTTATTTAGCATGGGCTAACAAGGTTTCCCATTGTGATAGATCAAGAGGTCCAGCATCGTCATTCAGGAGTTTTTGTTCATCGCACTTCATAATCTCCAGGGACTCCAAGAAATTAAGTCTTTTGTAGTCATCAGCCACATGTAGAATGTTGAAGTTTTCTGTCTGATTTTTCCGGTCTATGGTTTCTTACGCAGTCGAAATGTTCCTTTATTCTGGTTTCAATTCTTCTACTTAATACTGGACACTTCAAGAAGACAGAAAACTTCAACATTCTACATGTGGCTGATGACTATAAAAGATTAATTTCTTGGAGTCCCTGGAGATTATGAAGTGCGATGAACAAAAACTCCTGAATCACGATGCTGGACCTCTTCATCTATCACGATGGGAAATCTTGTTAGCCCATGCTAAATAACGGTTTTCTTGGTTCCTTTTCTTCTCTTTTTCTCTTCTATTTGTTCTTTTTCGTATTTTTCTTCTGTATTTTCTGTTAAAACTCTGTATAGCTCTCTCCTAGGACCGCTAATTTGGACCAACCACTCTTGAGTGGCAAATCCTTTTGCGCACTATTGGCTTCTTACTCTTATATAAACCCTCTCCTTGTTTGTTACCTCGACTCATACTGATGATGACTACCTGGTAGTTGGAATGTATACATTTATGAAGATTATTAAAATTCTTTTGTGGAAAAGTGGCATCCTTCCTTCATCTATACACAAGTATCCACAGATCATAAGGTCAGTTACTTTTATATTTTATATATATATTTTAGTTTTATAAAACCTGAATTTTGCTGTACAATTATTCGTCTCTAAATAATTTATAAGATGAGGTAAGCATCCCTGAATACTATTTTTATTTAAACTTATAAAGCACCGCGATACAAAACTAAGATTATTTAGAAACTTGAGAAGCCATTCAATTGTCGTCTGCCGCTGTCTACTTCCATTGATTTCATGTGAAGTGGATTCGTGCTTATTGCTGAGTAGTAGAAAAAAGAAGTTCCCTTAAGGGCCTTCTACACACAGCCCGTTATAACAATGGAGTCCTTGTATGGCTATGTGTGCTCAAACTTTTTCGTTTTCGCGGTTTATTTTTGAAAGAAACAAAATTTCGCACTTTCTTATTTTGCAAGCACTTATAGTAGTGTAAGGCCGCCCATTGTTTAACCGGTGCGCGGCGCTCGAATGCCTCGAACACCCTGTCCAAACTGCGCCAATTCTGTAGGGCCCTCTCTTAGGGTTCGTGTCGCAACTTGACGAGCATTTACCTAGCCTTACACTTGTAAGGGTCGGGCCACCAGTGGGTATGCCTGACTTACCTTAATGCCACACCAGGGGAGCATGTGGCTGCTTCCAACTTCGGATTGTTTAATAGTTTTTACGACCGCGCCATCCCCTGTCTCGCCCTAATGACCCTTCCCATACGTAATATTGCAGTCTCCCGTTCAGTCCGTGCCAGAAAGTAAGTACACGAGGGACCAAAATTAATACTAACTAATTTATTAAGCATATGAAACTAAGATCAATATCGACTATGCTTGGCCACGGGACAGAATGCATACCGGTGAGTATTCTAGCTGGCTGCTCCCTTCTTGGAAAGAGGGGTCCGGATGAGATGAGGCGATGCCGTAGTTTTCCTCTCGTGCCCGTGATGGCTGGTCAGTTCAGGAGGCGTTGGGTGGGCGTGTGGCGGACATCAGTTCGGGTGGACCATCAGGAGTGGAGGATTCAGATAGATGCGGTTGCTAACGACGAACTCTGTCTCCGGATGGAGAGGAGGTCTCCAGAGAGAGATGTTGTCTCGGCCAGAGCACTTGCCGAACCCTCTCACCTCCACCCTGGGCAGCCAAGGCGAGACGCAGCATCGAACCCAGGACCGGAAATGACGTTTTACAACGTCAGGACTCTGGACTGCTTCGGCAACCCGGTGAGGACTGGACACGTGCTCAGATGCTCCACTTCCCACGAGTTTTGCGCCTCCGTGGCGCCCAAGAGCCCATTAGATTTGGGAAGGGCGACCACCCACTATAACGTGCTTATTGAACGCTTCTTACACTCGGGAAAGGAGATCCGCACATCCTGTATCCACCCCCGGGTCCAGTGCCCAAACGACCCCGATCCCATGACTTCGAATCACTATCTTGACCCTGTCTCCTCACCAACATTCATCATCGTGGAGGGGCTTGTCAAGAGACACCCCCACACACGGAAAACATGACCTTATATGGTCATTTCTTGAGTCCCAAACGGGAACTCAACCCATCCGCTCCAAACATCCACTCCATTAATAAACTTCGTAAAAATGCGATCTTACAGTAGCTTCAGATAAGTGACATATTTCACTTTGATGGAAATCTGTGACTACTTGCTCGTGGGATGTCTTTGTTAGTGAAAACATCTACATGCAAGTTGTTTCAAGTTTTATTATTTATTTTTATAAACTGGCATACCCCCTACGTAAAAACAACAAAAAATTGGACCCTAGAGTCTGGAAATTTAAAAAAAAGTTGAAATTAGAACAGAAAATGATGTTTTTTTTCCTTTTAATTTAAAAGTCATATATCTAGAAAACGGTTAACTTTTGGATACTAGGTTATAGGGTCAAATCTATCGGCACGACCTAAATAATAACGTCCTTAAATATCTAGGTCGACTTTCCCTGTAACCCTGTATAAGCGTAACTAGTGATAGCAGATATTGGTCTTGTGGCACGTGTACGTGTAAGGATGTCTCAAGAATGAATATAACGCGTAAATAATGATAGTGGGAATTGTTTAGTAGTACGTATTTAAATGGTACCATAAGGTACATTTGGACCTTTCAATGCTAAGATATAGCATGTAATATATCAAACAATCGTAACAACGTGTTATGAGTGAACATAACGTGTAAATAATGATAGTGGGAATTGGTTTAGTAGCACGTGTCCTAATGGTAACATATGACCGTCGGCACACATCACGAAACAGGGTTGGACAGTGTTACCCCATCAACCCCATAGCCCTGACCATGTGCCCTCAGTCTTTCACTGAAGAATGCCATTTGTGGAAGACGTTTTGAGGATGACGAAGAGGTGATTCGCACAGTGAAGACATGGCTGCGTGCACAGAACAAGGACCGGTACCGACAGGGCATAGACACCCTTGTGTCTCGCTGGAGGAAGGCCATAGAACGAGACGGAGATTATGTGGAAAA
The DNA here is from genome assembly GCA_023313115.1 of Rhysida immarginata. Taxonomy (NCBI): domain Eukaryota; kingdom Metazoa; phylum Arthropoda; class Chilopoda; order Scolopendromorpha; family Scolopendridae; genus Rhysida; species Rhysida immarginata. The sequence goes on along the minus strand of JAHWFO010041954.1, from coordinate 152,674 downwards.
ATAAAGAGTGCAGAAGAAACATCATTCTTTCATGTGTAGAAGTTTCATTGTGTTCAATAAGTAATTGTTGAAGAAAAAAAGTGTGGTGCATTACTTTCTGGGCTAGCCTCGTATTTTGAGCATGTGTTGTGTAAATACTATTATCAAATAGTATTACATTATATCGCCTGGTTTTTATTATTATTATTTCGATGTGCTCGGCTTTTGGATCACTCTGTATAAAGAAACGGAAAATCTTGCATATAATAAATTCCTGGTCGTGCAGTTGTCAAAGCATGTTCAAGGAATGTGAAGAGGCTTGAGAGCGAATTTCCGAATGTCCAAACACTGAAGTGCATATGTCCGGTCTGTGGGGAAGAAAGTTGAACCTGTGGAGATCAATGGTTAGTGACAACAAATCCACTAATTTTGGGGATTAACGTCCATATGTAGATCCTGAAATATTCTAACGTCCAAGAAAGGAGAGCGAAACCAAATTTAGAGTTCTACTTTCCGGAAAGCATTAAATTAGCGAAAAAAACAAGTTTCTAAAGAATCCTTCCCGCCGTATGAACTTTAAACAAATTCTCTGGTTCGTGGTCTTTCTTTTCCTACGGAATATATTTACTTTTATAGAGTAGAAATTGAAATAAACTAAAAATATAAGCATACTTTGTTATCGAGTCTACGATACCACTATCTTGCAAGTATTTCACTTTTACTCTTTTAATGTTCATCATTCAAGCCCCTTTCCGTCTACAGTTGATAGAGACGCGGATGTCTTTGAAGATACTCAAAAAATTTGAATTGGCCTCTATGTGCATGAAGGTATATTGGTTTATGAAGGCATTTGTATTAAAGTTTTATATATCTTTTATCGTTTGGTATTTCTACATAAGATTTCTACATAAAATTTCTATATACAAATTCAAACATTAGATAATAAAAATATTTGGTGCATAAACTCATTTGAAATGTACATTTAGAGCATTAGCAAATAATTAATTATAGATCTTAAGTCAGTATAAATTCAAAAATATTAAAGATAAAATGTACTTAACATAATAAGTACGTTATTTCGTCTATGTTTTAAGAAATATAATGTGACAGGATTTCCAAGAGGAGTTTAATTTTGCAGTAATAAAGCAATTCCTTTGACCCTATTTCTTTTTCTCTGCAGCATGAAAAACGAGCATCGCAATTTCAAATCACTCCAGTGTTGGCACACAAACGACTTCATCTATTTCTATAGAATAATGCAAATTTTATTCCAAGAAATGGAACGAGGCATCTTCATTTAAGTTTCGCAATTCCATAAACTCGTCGTGGTCGTTGGCAAAGGCGAAAAGTGAGGGTCCATTTTCGATGTCTAATTGGATCTTAATGATTCGCAGTCTCTCCTTTAACTTTTAGAATCGGCCGTCAGAAGGCTCTTTTGTGAAGTAGAGAGAATGCAATTATTGTCTCGAGATTGGTTTCCGACCACAGGACGACACGCGATTAGTCAAATATGACAAGGTCAATTCATTATCATCAAGAGCAACGCGAGAAATCGACATGACGTTCCATTCCCAGAAACAAATTACGAAATTCATTGCCTAGTGACAAGAGATATTTTCTCGAAACGGACCCGGTGAGATTTATGCAAAAAATATTGAGCTTGAAATTTTCAAAGAAAAATGGTTTCCCATGCTACTCTCAAAAGAATTATGGCTTTTTCCCCCCTCTTCGACGAAAATTGGCAAATAAAAAGAGCTCTTCATTTGACATGCTGAAGTACAGATTAAAAGATTCGCTATTATTACCTAGTTTCCGCATTTTAGAAAACTTATCATTTACTCTTTTTTAAAACTAATCAAACTGAATTTATATAACTTCAACTAAAGACTTCAGCAAATGAACTAATTTAGAACACAGTATTACGAGTAAAATCTTTTTCCTGAACTGATCTTAAATCGTTACCATTCTTATATCTTTTCAGAGCATAATTATAGTTTTAGGATTGAGTGTGCACTTTTATAAGAATAAAGAGAAATCGAATAAATTTTTATAAAGAAGATTCATTACTTCGCAAATATCACATGCCATCCAATCAGATTAAATAATTATCCATATAAAAATGATTGAGTAACCATACTCAGAAATTTGGGAAGTGCGGCATCGCGGTTGCTGGGATAGGAAGACGAATTTTAAACGTTCTCGCAGACGTATTTAGACATATATCAGAAAAGTGAATGAGAATATGGCAACTTTGGGCTTTCCTCTTTCCAAAAGTGTAACTCATACATAGACTTGCAAACTGAGAAACAATTATTAAAATTATATTGGACCAAATTACGTTGTATGCGGATTGGTATAGAGTCAATGAGAGGTTGAAACATTTTTAAATTAATGGAAGACCGGGTGTTTACCATGCATGATGCTGCAACTCCGTTGCAAAAGTTTAAGTTTGATGGTACTAAGAACTTTTTAATTTTGTAACTTCGTTCTAGATATAATATAAATGGAGAATCACAATTAATATATTGTTGCTGACAACATTATTTAAAAAGATGGTAAATAAAAAGTATTGAATTTTTTTTTAAAAGATTAGCAAGATACAAAATCAGTTGCAAAAGTTTAGCAAGTCAACATACTTTATTCTGTTAGGTTTTATTTTTGCATAGCCGATTTCATCTTAAACACCAAATGTTCTCAATTGGGTTAAGATCTGGAGAATTGGATGTCCAATCAAGAAGTTGGATGGATTTTTTCGCAAACCACATCTTTGATTGGGTTTTTTTTTTATTTGTGTGATGAAGCGTTATCTTGTTGAAAAATAAAATCGTTACAATCACCAAACAAATTGTCTATGCTTGGCACTAATAAAATTTCCATCATGTCAACGTAGATATAAGCATTAACATAAGATTTCAAAATGCATAGGTTGCCCAATCCTTTTGAAAACATGCATCCCCATATCACTTTTGTAGGAAATTTAACTGGATGTTTTGTATATTCCGGTTTGAATGCTTCAGCCGTTTTTCTGTAAACTCGTACTCCTCTATCTCCAAAGGTTAGAGAAAAAGAAGATTCATTACTCCATATTATTTTTCCTAGTCTTGTGGCGTCCAGTCTAGATAGATGCGTCTTAGCCCAGTCTACGCGTACCTTGCATTGTTTCTTTGTTAAATGTGGTTTCACTTTTGGGACCCTTGCTGCATAGTCCAATTCGTGTAATCTTCTGAATGTTGTCGCTTTTGACACGTTTTTTCCTATTTCTTCTGATGATTTCTTTGCGATAATGCTTGCATTTTTCTGGATTGATGCACGGTTCTGCATACCCCGTTCTAACGTATTTCTGGGTCTTTCTAACGTTTTTGAGCAGTGGTAATTTTCCATTGTTTTCACCAATCCTCGTTAAGAATCTTAATTTAGATCAAGAGATAACTGATTCAGATCTATTTAGACAATGGGCAATTTTAGTAACGATTTACCACATTTTCTTTGTTCATAATCTGAACTTTTTCTTTTTCTGAAAATTGTTTGCATTTACCTTCTATCCTTGTTTGATAAGATGGATCGATCTTAACATGCAAATGATGTTAAACTTGCTAAACTTTGCAACGGATTTTGTATATAGCTAAACCTTTGAATTTTCTCATTTTAAATTATTTTTATAAATATATTTTATTTACCATCCTTTTAAATAATGTTGTAAACAACAATAAATTAACTGTGGTTTTCTATTTCTGTTAAATTTATAACGAAATTATAGAATTAAAACTGTTCTTAATACCATCAAGGTGGAGTAAATTTAACAATTTGCTAAACTTTTGCAAGGGGATTGTATTAAGTTGTTCACTAAGGAAAATACTTACCTTATGTCACGTGATTTGACCGATTGTCATCATCGTGATGATGCCACACGTCTTCTGCCACATATGTTTTACTCAAAGTATCATCCATCGGCTGATTCGGTGGGGCGTCGAGACAAGATTTTAAAAGAAGGACAAACAGGAAGGTAGGGGCTTTTTCCGTGGGAAACAGGGTTCGGAAAACATAAAGGAGAAGGAGGATTAAGCATGGTGATGGCGGCAATGATAAAGGTACGCGTAACAAAAACCATTCGACAAAATTGAACTCAACAGTAAATGTGAAGAACAAGACTTTGAACCGTATGCATTGTGAGTCGGTGGAGAGCAATGGCGGAGCGTCGGAAACGAAACCAGGTGAAATGACGACTTGTCGACAGAATGCCTTTCTATTTGCGTGGAAGGCAACAAACAAGGTTCCTCTAAATGTTTCTGAGGAATCTTGTGAACTTGTGGATAACAACCGAGCGGCTGTCATTGGAAGAACGAAAACTCTCGCACGAAGTATCAAAATTTCTTTCGCCAGACACACTTTCCTTGATAACTTGGTTAAATTAGAGGCAAGAGTGGCCACGTGGACTGTCTCTAGATTGATTTTTACGGACATTGTGCTTACTGTAATCCCTCCTAAATGGCACATAGTAGGATATTGGGCATGTAGTCTATAGGCGTATCTCATGTCTAACGTGAGCTTCACCATTACACATAACTGTTAACTTTAAATCTGCATAGTGAATGTGCGCAAGTTTTCCTCCTAAATCCACGAATTTGTGCGTGCTGCATTGTACGTGTATCTACGGACAACAGCAACTTATTGTCAATGTTAAGGGCGCTGTTGTGAGCCGTAAGCGCAAAAAGACTGACCTCTCGCCCTTTCGACCTTGCTCAGCGTGTACGATAATAGAAACATTAGAAGATATCTTATACAGGGTGTTTCATAATTGGTGTCCCGTCTTTAGGTCCAAATAACGACTCAAGGGGAACAGATTGGGGGAAAATGAATATTGGTTATTTGGTTTTAATGTCTCCTAATTCAGAATAAAAACATTTCGCATCCCTGGGGTGAAGGGGTAAATTTTGAAAATTTTAATTTTGTAGGGGTAGGGGTTAGACCCCATGTGTTACTTAGAAAGTTGTAGAGCATCATGTAAAATGTGGGTTTAGCAAAAAACCCGGTGAAATTATCCCATCCCCTGCCCTTTATCGAGTGGGTAAAGTGAAAGATTTCTAATGAGTTTTTCTGTTTATGTCTACATTAGCTAGCCATACCTTCACTTTCATTAAGGATCTCTGGTGTTGCCTTATCTCTCGATGGTCACGATAGCCTTCGCTCCGAAACAATCAAATTTTTATTCAAATTTTTTATTTTTTAGAAAATTCCTTAACTTTCAAATTTTAAACTCAGTTTTATCAATGAAGGCAAAGAGATGGAGGGTCAGTCTTAGAGACATTCCTATTCTACTTTTTAATGCTCGAAAAAAATGAGTTTGTAATGTCAGTTTTGGTTAGTTAACATCGTTCTGGCAATGCAGTAACACGCATTTTAAACTTGTTTTTTTTTTCTTCATTAATAATTTTTGGATTTATTGTATTGCTGGAAACCTCGTTTCAATGTCAAAAGCACACATTTTAGTTTATTTTAGAATAAAGTATGATATAAAACGATATTAATTAGAAAATGGATGGAAAATTTCTAACACCTGGATTCGGACCAGGAACCTCGACTGTCATGGTCGACGCCTCTAGCAATTGGGCTATCGCAGACACTTTTGTACAGCCAATAAGTGACAGCAGCAGAATTTTCCCATCCATTTTCAATTAATATCATTTACCTAATGTTTGGATTTAACTCCTGTTTAATTTCTTTATTTCTTATATTATAAAACATTATTTATATTTCTCTGAAGCTTTTGTAATAATTTTAACATATAGAATAAGACATTGTACGTTTGCTAGATCATAAACTTGTATTTGTAAAATGTAGTTTAATTTTTTTAAAAAATCTTTCATGTTTTAAATGATTACGTTTTTAATCATTATTAGTAATTAATCATTTTCACTGATTACATCAGCCAATGTTTTTCACTGGCTATTATCATGCACTTGAAGTTTCACTTTGGTGGGTTTCCCGCGACACACAAGGGTTTTTAGGACTGAACAACAAAATGAAGAAAAAAATATCAGTGAAAGCTGAACAATAAGAAAGAAGAAAACAAAAAGAAAATTTGGTAAGAGAGATAAGGGGAGGGAAAAATTGTAGAGAGAGAAAGACAAAGGCACAGGAAAGAACTGTGAAAGGCCTGTGACAAATTAAGGAATAACTGGAGTGAAAGGCGAATAGGGGAAAGGTAACCGTATTATAAAAATTTTTCCCCATACTTCTTGCAGATTTGTTGGAAGAGGATTGTGCTATCGCATATGCCGTTCTGAGATATTCCAGGCGTTGCCTATGGGGTTGACATCTGCAATCGTGAGTGGCCAGGATACATAACGAATCATCTTCGTGCTCGCTGAATCAACCATGTAGCGATGAACAGTACCATTGTCGTCCATGAAGGATAAAAATGCAGTTCTACATGGATACCGACATTTCGTTACAAGACAATTCGCGACAAACACAGCTCGTTGCGAAGAATTTGCGACATTTACTCCTTAAAATTAAAAGAATGTGCCACAAATTTAATCATAAATTTATGCAGTAAACCCTGCATATTTTAACATAAAAAACGCGAATGTAAGGTCATTTTATTCTATCATTAGTCTATTTAAGAACCGTCGTTCATGATTAAAACAGAAGAAATCCTAATATCATGCATTTGTTTTGTTAAAACAATGAAAATATCATTTTTACAACTTCAATTACAATCAAAAAATTAAATTTTAAATCACCTAAACATTTCAGAATCTTACAATGTCTCATCAATATGATTTGTCGCAGAAACGAATTGCCCGTCGCAAATTGTCTTGTAACGAAATGTCGGTATTTCTGTAGAACTACAGGATTGACCTTGTCGGCAAGAATGTTCAGTTAGTCGGTGAAGCCCACCAAACATGCCATGAATATCAGGGGAACAGTTCCATATCAGCAGAAGATGCTCCACATATCTTGAGCTGTCTTGATAAGTCATGCTGGATCCATTGCACCATGAGGCTCCCGCCAAATCCTATGTGTACCCTGCACCTACAAAAATGTATCGTAATTCGTCAGACAATATAACGTTCTTATAGTCTTCACATGTCCAGTCACGACATTCCAAACCACCATCTTTTCTATTTCAACGACGTTACTAATTCTTTAGCCACTGGGTGTATCTGTACGATTAAATGTCCGAATAATTCTCATACACTTTGTAGCTTGTTGCATTCATCTATGGAGAGTAGCTCGGAAGCAATTTATTTCCCTTCAACGAAAACCCAACGCAAAAGATATAAGCGACCTTCAATGAACAAAAGTTACCACGTGGCAGATTCAAATCGGTTTTAACTGAATTTTCAGCATAAATTGTCCCTATTGCGGCTGCGTAGTACAGGCTAATTTAGCAAACGATTAGTGCTCCCTATTGACGTAAACAAGTTTAAATTAGATTTTGATAATCAAAAGGTGCGCGTTAATGTAGAATGATCAAACATTTAAACATTAAAATTAATTTATACTCATTACTGAATAACAATTGAGAAATTTGCCCATTATGAATACAAATAATAGTAAAAGCCAAAAATGGCAGAAAGGATTCGGGCGGAATCAGGAAGTAAAGCAATATAATTTATGAAATGGAGAGTTCACTGTAATGTGCTTCTTGATAAAGTAGATGGAACCTTGCAGTAGGGAAAGAAAATACACCTGATTCCGACCGGTTTCGCCTTTTATTCTTGGCTTTGTCAAGGATACAAAAAAAAGAAGCAGACAAGACGCCTTATACAGGGTGTCCGGAAATAAATAGTAAATATTCATACACGTGAGAGAACATGTATAAAGAAACATTTTTATTCCTATGAACATGGTGTCGCAAGCCAACCCTCACAGAGATACAGGGGGATTAAAGTATGTTGCGCTGCCTGATGGTTGGCTTCCCGCGAGCGACTAGGCAATGTGGTGCAGCCCACATTGGAGCCTACAGACCTCAGTACTCACGGGCTCTTAATAACTGCATCAACGATCCCATTTGTGAGGGTTCAGGTAGTATGCTTATTTGTGAAATGGTCCTGATTGTGTAAATGTATGCAAATCAATACGTGTGCCACGACCTCCAGTGATATTTAAGGTATTAAAGGTTTGTGGAGTGACCTGACAGGGGCAGCCATTCGAGCATACATTGACATCTCTTGAACAGATGTAGGCTGCACCACATTGCCTAGTCGCTTGCGGGAAGCCAACAATCAGGCAGCGCAACATACGTACTTTAATCCCACTGTATCTCTGTGGGGGTTGGCTTGCACCATGTTCATAGGAATAAAAATGCTTCTTTATACATGTTCTCTCACGTGTATGAATATTTACCATTTATTTCCGGACACCCTGTATCATGGTATAAACTGCAAAAGTAACTTGCAAAACATAGACTTTTGGATTGGCTGAACGACGTTTGGCAGAACGCAATGAGCGAATTGGGGAGAAAAAGAATAATAACAAGTAGGATCAAAATGCAAGTAAAATAAGAATATAAGGTAAAATTATAATAGTATAAAAACAAGAATGGTTTTACCGCCAAAGCGGATAAAGGGAGAATATTTTCGTGTTATAGCATCATACATGGATACACAGAATTAACCTACATTTTAAAAAACTTTAAAGAAAATATATAAATTGAGAAAAACTAAATTGTAAATTACTATATAAGTAAACAAATGTATAGAGAGAATTTAAACGAATAAACTTGAAGAACTGAAAGATAAATTGAGAGTGAAGTTGTTCTTTACATATTTGAACAAATAAAAGTTCTCTAGTTTGTAGACATTCTCACATAATGTTAAACGAAGTGAGCCTCAATTGCTAAAGCGTTATGGGAAGGCATGTATTATTTTTTCATATTCAATTACTAAAAGTTTCTACGTTGATATCTACCAATGAAACAAGCTATTAAATACTATCAATTAGCAATAAGTCTCAGAGTAATTATTGTAGATACTCTTAAGACTAACAGGAATATGCTCTTTATACCAGTAAGCTATGAATAACAATAGGTCTCACAAGTCTTAAGGAGTTGGTTGATATATTACACGCCATATCTTAGCATTGAAAATTTCCAAAGATAACACATAGCACCATTAAAACATGTACTATTAAACAATTCCGACTACAATTAATTACTCCTTATATTCACTCATGTCACCTTATTACGAGTTGTTACGAGTTGATTGATATATCACATGCAATATATTACCATTGAAAATTCCAACAGTACCATATGGTACCATTAAAACACGTACTACTAAACCATTCCCAATATCATTATTTACCCGTGATATTCATTCATGAGACATCCTTACATGTACACGTGCCATTAGTCCAATATCTGCTACCACTAATTACTCTTATATATTCGTTCATGATACCTCGTGGCGATTTGCTTGATATATTACATGGCATATCTGTTGTAGGAAATTTTTAAGGGGGTAACATTAGGGTACCATTAGAGCACGTGCCATGAGAGCACGTACCTATTCCGGCTGTCTCACGTTTTAACTTGTTCGTGCTCTGTCCCATATTAATGGATTGGTGAAAACAGTGTGATAAAGTTAATTCGTTTTCAAGTTATTGTAATAAATAATAATCTCCCTAGGAATAAAAAAATTCTTCTGATTTAGAGAGCGATCTGCCCGATCAATAATCGTCAATCACGTGCATCTCTCATTAACGTTTAGAGCACGCGCAGAGCCGAACCCATGTGCTCATCACGCGTTTTCCCCAATCAGGGATAATTCGTCTCTTCTAGCAATTCAATACACGCATTCTCCATTGCAACGCAATGAATTGTTGGAATTGTGTCTACAGACGGACACACGGACGGACGGACAGCTGGACAAACCGACCACATAAGCTCTTTTCTACGAAAATATGCTAATAAAATGTCACAGAGAGCAATAGAAAGAATGAGAAAATGAAGGGCTCGGGACAATAAAGGCGTATCCTACAGGAAGAAGTTCTTACTAAATGTAATAATTACTGCTTGTGAAATCCATTTACAGAATTTTTCAGTAACATTTGCATAAGTAAACGGCTATCACAGTAAACCAAAACATTAACCATACAAATTTACAGATTTTTTTAAAAATATAATATCACTTTTCTCAAAAAATTCTTCCTGTGGATTAAATCCTTATTGCCCCAAGCCCTTCAAATAATAATATAGAACGAAAATGGCGCTAATAAACATACGAAAGCTTAAATCATATCGACGAAAGGTTAGGATGGAATGTACATAAAATATTACTTGAGAGAGTGTTTGCAGGATGGAGATGTACGAAAGGAAGCATGTAGATCGAAGGAAGCTAGAAACTTGGAAAGGCGGTAGCAATGAGGGCTGAAAAAAGGGACAATTTTGTCCCCTTGTTAGATAAGAAGGTGGAAGCCACCTTTGTATCAGCCGATTTGTCTCAGAGCACGCGCAATGCCTGTTAGGCAAGGCCGACTAGAAAGGCCCAACGTCTTTCTAGTTGGCCTTGCTATTAGAATTGTGACACACCAGGAAGGTTGGTGTCAAGCAATTTTATGGCTTTCCTTTCTTTTTTGACATAAACAAAGCTGAAATGCCTGGAGTTCCATGTGCTTTTGCAAACAGTAATCGCAAGTATTTATTATTTCTAGTCCAATATTATATTCTAGAGCGGATTTGTTATATTTCCATGTATATATTCTTTTCATGGCAATAAATACGAGTGTTAAAACGCAAAAATTTTAAATCTGAGAAAAAATGCACACACGAAAAAAATCTAAAGTTAAGAGAAAATTCGAAATCTGAGAAAAAGCTTTAAAAAATAAATCCTATAGAACACTCTTCGCTTTCATCTTCACCTCCTTTGCTTGTACCATAATCATAGAAGGGAAGTGGTGAAACTCCGTAGTTCTCTATGTTCCACCGCATGATGGCACCACTGCTGTTTTGGCTCCAAGCTTATTTTTCTGTTAACTTTTATTTACAAAATGATAAAATCTAAAATGAATGACAACATATAAAAAATAAAATTATCAATTGTGCATTTATTAAACTTTATTGCCTTTTATTATTAGTAAATTTAAAACAGAATTATAATCTTAAAAAAAAATAACAGTTCATATAATTCAAATATTAAGAGAGCAATTTTGCAAATTTTTTATTTGTTTATTTTTCACTGCATTACAAACATCTCTCCTCAATTCTCTAGCCAGAAAATAAAAACTAGTCTGGATATAATACAAAATACAGGGTGAACAAAATACAGTCGCTAAACACTGAAATTCTCGTGGCCACTCCTTACAGGACGTTAGTCTTTATATTCTTCATAACAACTTCCATAACAAAAAAAGAAAGAAAGCAATTCGAGTCCTTTTCTCATGAAATTCAATTCCCTATAATGACATTAACTTTCGCAAAGGCACCATTCTTTCATTACCATTCCCTCACTCCCCTCTCTCTCTCTCTCTCTCTCTCCAACTATTCTCTAATTTGCCAAGGGGCTTTCTACAGCTTCTTTCAGTGTTGTTGGCTTTCCCTCCCTACATTTTTCTTCCTTCCCTCCTTCTAAAGGCCCCTGTATATAAGACGTCTTCTAAGCCCCTATTATCACTTTCACTCTATCCAAAAAGTCAGTTTATTTTACAGAATCTTACCATGCTGTGTTCATTTCTTTTTAATAAATTAATTATAAATATAAAGAAGCAGTTTATGTACCATAATCATGATATGAGAGGATTATTATTATGCATCTATTTGATTTTTTTTATTCAATTTATTTTTTAAATATACTTACTTACATTAACATTTCATTTAACTACAGAACAAAGAAAAAATAAATAATATTTCTTCTACAATATCTTTTAAATGAAATTAAATAAACGGCCCAAACTGCAAAACAATTCCTGCGATTGGAGCCAAATCTGCAGCAGCGGTTACAATTTCACAAAACTCCCGCGGAGACAATTTGGAGTGACTGCACACTTTAATGTTCGGTTGCAATTTTTTCTACAAATATCTCATCAAAGATTGTAAACTAAATTTTTTAGTTTACTTTTAACTCTAATAAAGAAATGTATACAACAATTTGTTTCAGATAAGCATTAAATCTTCAATAATAAAAAATATTTTCATTACTTTCCTTCTATGATTATGCTTTTACCAAATATCGACGTAGAACTGTTCAGGCGCTTCAGCTTCATTTGAAGACTATAAACCGCGTTGGTAACAAACGAAATGGGATACGCTTTTATTGTCGGCCATTGTAATTTATTGCAAAGCAAAAGTATTCAAGCTCAAACTGAAATCAATCGAGTATGTAAGCATTACATTTTTTTCTAACTTATTTTTGCAATCATACAAGTATCAGCAGATGTTTTAATGGTTTACTAGCACTGAATGCTAAATGATTGTATTCTGTAACTGGTTGTTAATCGTTTTGACGTGTAAATCGATCGTGTCTATTTTGCTATGAAGTTACGTCATATGCGTCTTTCTCGTTGGCTTCACTTTTACATATTTGCTTTTGTATTTCAATGCCAATAGAATATAAATAGATTTTTTATTGCCTCCAACAAGGGCTACTCCAATTCAAATGTTCCGTTGGTCGAGACGTGGAAGTGAATGTTGCGGAAGTTATTGGACCTGTCGGAAGGGTTTCCGGACATTTCTTTTTATAGTCAAATATAGAATTTCTGGCTGTCTTTTTAAATAGTCAATTTTTTTATTTTTTCCCCGTTTCAAAAATTTAGAGAAAATCTTAATTACAAAATTTAAAAAAAAAGATTTTAACATATATTTAAAGAATAAAATAATAAAAATTTATTATTAAAAATATAATAAACTGGATTGTATTAAAAATTTTGATATTAAAAAATAAAATTTAGTATGTTCATTTTCTAAATCCAACGTTCGAGAAAAATCAATATTTTGATAAAAAAATAAGTAAATAAATGGGATTATAAAGTGCGGAAAAACGGATAAAAGACAGAGGAACTCAGAGGTTCCGCTATTTTCCTCCTCGGGGGAGGGGGCTCTAAAATTTCTTGTTAAAATTTAAAAATATCATCATCTTTAGAAATATCTTTTGTTTTAATTTAAATAATCTTAAATTGCTTAAAACTTTTTAAAACGAAAATTTTTATGACAATTTAAATATTTTCCATTAATGTCTTTCTCGGCCATGAAGTGATATAGTCCAATTTTCACCACCTTATGCTAAAAATTTGTAATAATTATTGAAATTTCCTTGTTGGTGAGATGGCTCTGTCAAGTTTCAACGAACTACTAACAGGAACGGACTCCATAGAACTTTGATGAGGGGCACTTTATTTAAAACACCCGATGGGAATTTTTATTTGTAATGCACTATAACCGATAAACCAAAACACTAAAAACCTATTTTGTCGCAAATACAGGAGTACACAAAAAAACACAGTATGGACAGTTTTTATTTTTCCTAGTAACGGTGACGATAAATGTTACATTCGATAAAAGAAGTCTTGTGACAGATTTGAAACGTACCCGCCAAACTTGTTGTCTCCCCGCTATCGCGCGTGACGCCGCTAATGAGAAAATGGCGACTCCCCAGCAAAATGTTTTTTTGCACGCTCGAGTATGCGAAGTGGGTATCGATGGTTAGTGTGAGGCGGCCTTACGTTGATAATTCGAATCAGACCCCCTCCAACAACAACATCCGGCGAAACCATAAGTATAGTTTCAGACGACGGAATGAATAGTAGTGCGCGTTTATCGGAGGAGATAGATGGAAAGCGTTACAATATAGAACGTGTTTTCACTCTGTCCCTAGGGAATCGCAAATCGAGCATTTGTAATTTCACTTGTATAAATTTAGATGTTATTATTTTAGAAGTTGCGAATTCAAGATTCTACACAGATTTTAATAACCTCTTCAAATCCTAGAAAAAAACCCATTATGGAATCAATCGAAATTTATAAAAGTATTTCAGACCGAAATTCTGAAAAGCTTATTTTGAATTCGCAACTATACTTTGACGTTTACCCAATTCTCGACAAATGCGTGACATCATCTAACTAGCCAATTATAAAATTGTTCACTTCTCGGCCTATGATAGTTATACTAGCCAGTCACAAGCAACCAATGTTACCATATTGGCCCGATTATAAGCCGCCTCCGAATATACGCCGCACCCCTATTTTAATTTAAGCAAATCTGCGGGAAAAGTGGAAAAGTGCAGCTTATAATCGGGTTAATACGGTAATTACTACATAATATCTTTTCAGTAATTGGTGATCCAATCATGACTTGTTAGCTAATCTAATTCAGTGATCATTGTACAATACCTTGTGTAATTGCTGTAATTCCTCTCATATGTAGCCTTGAAAAAGGCGGGAATAAATGACGAAACTAATCGTCAAAAGTTTCTTTTAGCACTGTTTTATTGTCCTCTATAAATCTAATTTTCTGAATTAAACGATTGACGAAAAATTTTAGACTTGATTCTAACGAAAACCCGATAACACGAGAGCGAGATAATACGAAAAAAATTTTGGGTCCCCTGAATTTCATAATAATGGGATTCGATTGTTTTAATTTTATTTTAACTTAAACTAGTTAAAGAGGCCAGGTACACGGGCCGGTTGAGGTAGCGTAAAGCAAGTGTGAAACTTGAGACAGATTTTCGTGCGTCTCAACCTTCGCTTTTTATATATTCTGTCATTTCCTACTTTTTTCCTCTCTCTTGACTTTTTGTTTTTTTCCTTGATTTTTTCGCTATTTTTTATTTCTCGCTTTCTTTTTTGTTTCGTTGAATGACATGCAGACATACATTTAAGTGTGTCCAGTATTGATCACTTCGCGGTAGACACTGTTCTTAGTGTAGTCGCCGTTTTCATCTTTGTGCTCTGGGGTCTCGATCAGAAGCTTCACGTTTGGTCTCGACGTCACTCGCAATAGTCCCACAGTCTTGAAGCGGGTTGGAATGCTGTGTATATGTGAGAGAGTTTTACGTAGTGCTGAAAAAAAGGAGTATGTGGTTTCGAAAGTGGGGAGGAAATAGAATGAAAATGAAAAAAAATACTCTGATCTGATGTTTCTGCTTCCCAGGCTATGGCAATAGATCCTCCTTTCAATTAATGCACTTGCTCCAGCCCTCCAAGCGACAATGCAAATTACATCAACCCTGTTGTTGGCTACTTCCTCAAAAATCACACGATTTCAGCGCCGAAATCTTGTCTTTCGTTGCGTGGCCGACTCCTCCTCATCAGCTGCTCGATAGGTGACCTCAGTTTCTTCCATGGGATTTGGTTTTTCTCTTCTTGAATGGCAGTGGATGTATATGATCGCTTGTGTCTGTGTATTCTGCAATTCCAACAATCTGAGTGGGGTTATCCGCTACTTGGTTGTCGTTGCAATTCACACTCTTGATGTCTTGAAGCAAAACTTGGGCATTCATCTTTTGGTGTAGTCTAGCAGTCGCCGTTGATTCTGTTGATATCCTTGGATCGTCGACGGCCACCTGCGAACTTCGATGACCATTTGCTCTGTTGCAGCTGTGCGCTGGCGAAATCCATACAGCGCCGAGCGAAAGGACTGCTTCTCTACTGCTTTCCACTTTTTCTCAATAGTCTGCTAACTCTCCATTATTTCCAGTTACTCAGTGTGCTCATTTTTAAAGATTTTTCAAGAAAATGTTAGCTTCTAAGAACTGTCAATTCCAAGAAAAGCCCGAACAACAGGAATTCTATGCATTGCTGCAAATTCAATTTTTTTTTATAATTAAACATAATTGATATGGAATCTTCATTACATGCATTAAGGAACCTTATTTATAACTAGCAGAGGACCCGGCGTTGTCCGGGATAATTACGCTTGTAGGTAAACAGAACAACCTCAATAAGCTAAATTAAACCTCCAAATTAGTTAAATAATAACTCAATCACTACAATATAGAGCGAAGGGACTATCCATTCTAAGAAAAAAACCGAAAGACAGGAATTTACCTCTTCACTGAAAAAATCCATTCTAGATGATATACCGGGACTTGATTTATCGAAAAGAAAAATTTTTTAAAGCTCACAATGGATGGACCTCTCCAAGGATGCCTTCTAGTTTCTTACCATTTGCTCAATACAGCACGGAGCTAAAGGAGTGTTTCCTCTATCGTCTTTCACTCTTTCTCAATAGTCTGCCAACTCATTATCTCCAGTTACTGATCATTTTTAAAGATTTTCAAGAAATTGTTAAGTACTAAGAATTCTCTTTTCTAAGAAAAGCCTGAAT
Source organism: Rhysida immarginata (assembly GCA_023313115.1). Lineage (NCBI taxonomy): Eukaryota > Metazoa > Arthropoda > Chilopoda > Scolopendromorpha > Scolopendridae > Rhysida > Rhysida immarginata. The sequence continues at coordinate 136,427 of JAHWFO010041954.1, read as the reverse complement.
AACAGGAATTCTATGCATTGAATTCTATATTGCACAAACTTTGCCTTGCATTATTGGTCATGAGACATATATTGTTGATCCTTGCATAGTGTTGATGCATTGCGTGTTGACCCATTGTTGATACCTATTGTTGCACAAACTTTTATTTACATTGTTGGTCATGAGATATATATTGTTGGTCCCTGCAGAGTGTTTGTGAATTGCGTGTTGATACCATTGTTGATACTTATTGTTGCAAAAACTTTGTCTTGCATTGTTGGTCATGAGATATTTCTCATTAATATCGATTTTTTATCAATAATTATTATTTTTTCGAAATCTGAGGTAGACAGTGACCTTCCTCATGCTTTGAAGGTCATGTATGCGAAATTTTATCAAGATCGGAATAAAACTGTAGATTTGTATAAAAAACAAACAAACAAACAAACAAACAAACAAACAAACAAACAAACAAACAAACCCACAAACAAACCCACAAACAAACATCCTTCTTTATATATATAGAAGATGCACAAACTTTGCCTTGCATTGTTGGTCAAGGGAGAGGGGGCTGGGGGAAGGGGTAACTTTGAAATCTTAAATATATGTATATTGCCTTGCATTGTTGGTCATTAGATATATATTGTAAGATAACGAATTGCAACGTTTATTAGACAACAGAAAAGAGACATGTGTGTCTCTTTTGACCCCTCGAGATAGGCTGATCCCTAATAATTCTTGGAAACGAACATTCTATCATTGCCTGATCATTGTTAATAATTCTTGGAAATGTACGGTTCTATTGCCAAGCAAACAAAACATGAAAACTCCGGAAAAGCGTGACGCGTACAGACAACAGACAGAGCAGGAAACTATTTTTTATATTGTAGATATTTTTTCTTTTCAAAACAATAATATAATTTTTATTCGGAAAATCACACATGCCTCCAGGACGCCAATTTAAATTTTGTCTTGGGCCCGCTAGAGGCTTAATCCAGCACTGGGATTCCATAAAAAATCACAGCCGAACAAGGTTCATTCCCACTGACTGTCACGAGATTCTCATGAGCGACACTGTCGAATATGTTACGAGGCTGAGTCAAATGAAAACTGGAAAATCGAAAGCCACTCCCACTGAAATCAGACCCAGTATGCATGCGCCATCAATTGGCGTTGGTCCCGCGTCCCCACGTGACCCAGCGGCGCCATACGGGCGTTACCAATATGACGGCCCCTCTGTTGAAATGCACCAAAGAAGAGCAGCGTGGAGTGATCTGTTTCCTACATAGTGAAGGCACGAAACCAATAGAAATCCATCGACACATGTTGGCGCTATATGGTGCTGCATGTATATCGCAGACTCCGGTGTACGAATGCTGTAAGAAATTCAGCAGCGGCACAACAAGTTTGGCGGACGAAAAAGCCGAAAATGTTCCGAAAAAGCCGAAAATGTTCCGCAGGAAAGGTGATGCTGACCTTGTACTGGGACCACAAGGGTCCCATAGTGGAACATTACATGGATAAGGGCAAGACGGTAACCAGTGCAACTTATAGTGATTTGGTGCGTGACATTCTGAAATCTGCAATACGCATCTAGCGCCGCGGACTTCTCCCAACAGGCGTTTTCATCCAGCATGACAACGCGCGACCTCATACGGCTCGTGCTACCGCGGCGACTATCCGGGACTTGCGTCTGAAGTGCCTCCCGTGTCCTCTTACTCTCCCGACCTCGCGCCCTCCGACTTCCACATCTTTGGCTCACTAAAGGACTCCTTAGGTGGCCACAAGTTCGCGACCGACACGGAGTTGAAACAGGCGGTGCATGAGTGACTGCATGCGTAGCCAAAAGATTTTTTTCCCGAGGTATCCATGCCCTCCCGACTCGGTGGCAGAAATGCATCAAAGCAGGGGGTCTACATTGAAAAATAGTGTACTTGTTCCAACTCTGTCTGTAATAAAGGACCTGTAAAAAATGTTTCCGGTTTTCATTTGACTGACCCTCGTATTTTTATGCAAGGCAATTTCCAGCCGTACCGATGACGTCCCTTGTAAAATCTGAAATAAGTAGGCAGGCAAGTTTGAATCAGACGGCTCATCGAGAAGACAGCGACAACAAGACAACCTTGTATGCGCCCTCCAGGTAAATGAGCTCGCCCTGGAAGACAAAGAAGAGCACACAAGAGCGAAGAGATGAATATTATCAATACGTTATTTTTCAAACAGCGTCATTTCAGGCGCAAAACATTCTAGTTAGCATTCTAAGTATACTGTTCATGAAATTTCGAGAATCATTTATCGCATTTTGAAAAAAGTGTTCAGAATGCGATGCATTCCAGTTTGCAAGTGGAATTTTTCTGTTTATCTCTGATGATTTAGAAAAAATTTGCATAAGTCCTAATTTGCATCTGGCAGGCCTTTCTTAACTTTCTACACAGGTAGGAGGGGTGCAACAGACTTTTTAGTCAACCTCTACAGCGTGTGAAGCTTAATACTGGTGAGAAATTACTTTTCTTGCAATTAACTAATTCAAAAAAGATTAAGCGGCCTTTTTTTTAACGACAAGAATATTTACTTCAGTAAGTTTCATACTTTCTTGTGAAACTACATCCAGTTCCAGTTCATCCTTATTCAATTCCTAAGATCATTTCATGACCGAGAAAAGTCTTTATTTCAGATCGGAAATATTTATAAATGTTGAGCCACTTAAAAGATGAAAAAACTTTAGGAATAAATTAAAGTCAGATAGACATTAATAAGAAATGTTCTTGTAAGAGAATGGAAATGATATTTTCAGATCTTTGGCTGAGTGAAATAATTAATATGGCCAACGGTTCTCAAGAATTCAACGTGCAAACGATGTTATTCCATAAGAAACGCAAAGGAGAGAAAGAAGAGCCGTGGGCTGACATGTTGTAGATTGGCTTTGCAGAAAAAAAAAAGAAAACGTAGACAGAGTAAAAAAGTGCTGGATTTCTTTTTTTTTTCTATAGAGAATCTATGTGAAAAGAATAAGTCATTTTAGCCAAAAGGTGAGTTCTTTTGCCAAAAGCACAGGGTGGAGATTAAATTTTCAAGTTGCGTTTATATTTCATATAAAGAAAGCAGAGAAAACGAATAAAAGATAAACACTGGAGATAACACTTATTTAAAGTGCATCTCTGAAAAAGGAACTAATTTTGAAAGCACTACAAGTAGAATGTGTAAAATTTAAACATGAGAGACTTGAAGTGTAAATTTTACAAGGAAAACAAATTCATTGCTATTAATATTAATAAGGATGATTTTATTTTTTTATATTTAATAAATTAAAATATTAGTACAGACACCATACAGGAAAAGTATAATCTGAATCAATATAACAAAACAAATTCTAATTCAAAAATAAACTAAATTACCATTTTCCTAAATTATTCAGTTATTTCCGTCACTGTCCAAAAGAGAAATTTAAGATAATTTTTTCTTTATTATTTATTCCCACTGAGTGTTAAGATATAAACTTTAAAAGTTCTATTGGGTTAAATCCAAGAAAAGTTGTTACTGCCAAACGTCCCAATTAGGCTTCCATGTATCGTTTTTTTCCCTTTTTTTCCCTTTTTCTTTTTTGCTCCCATCAATATTTCACACAATACCGTTGAATTTTAACGAGTACAACGACTTTTCTCGTCTCGGTGGAAATTTCGGGCACGGATTTATCTTTAAAGAGGAAAAAAAAACAAACTTTTCTACAAAAACTTTTCTTCTTCTCAAACGCGCCATAGAAATAAAGTTTTCGCACGGAATGTTAATAGACGGAGAGGATTGCCTCAGTTAATAATAAGCAAACAGATAATTTAGAAGGTAAAATACACAGAGCAGAAAATTTTAATAGCACGTATTCTTAATTTATCGAATTTTACACTTCAAAATAAAGCCGATATAAAATTACGAGATATTATGTAAAACCAAAACAAAAAGAAACTAAATTCATTTGCTATGCAAATTGTTATACATTTTAGTATTTAAAGTATTTGAAATAGTAAATGTTTGCGCAAGTGTAAAGAACGGATGCACAAGAAGGTGGGCTCTAAGTGAGAAGTTGAGTAAGTAAAGCTGAGATGTTCTGTCGTGTCATCAGTAAAAATTAACGCAAATATAATGTGTGGTCACGAATATTCCGAATTTAAGCGTAGGCTAGTCATAGTAAATGATCTTGAACTTTTCAAACCCGCTTATCCGTTAGGGTCGTGGGGGCAGCAGCCCTATGGAGGATCTCCAGCGCTCGCGATCTTCCGCCATTAGTCGCATGTCCTCAGTGGTAATAGCCAAGCGACTCGAATCCAGATTCTCCATGTAGCCTAGCCACCTGGTTCAAGGCCGACCCTTAAGTCTCTTACCCACCGACTTGGAAAATAATAATGCCTAGTAAGACCATTTTGCGGCACGGCCATACCAATGCAACTGACAGCTCTCAATGTGGAGAAGTAGCGGCTCAACCTAAAGACTCTTATTGTGCTGCTGTAAACTCTATCTAGTAAGATAACACCTGCTATACCTTTCTGGAATCTGATTTCGGTTGCTTGTACCCGATCTCACTCTTTTGGTCATTACCCAAGACTCTTGATCTTAGGTGAGAATGGGGACAAAGATAGATTTGAAAACAGAGAGCTTGGCTTTGTTTCCCAGCTCACGTTTCGTTACCACGGATTGCTTGCTGCACCGATCCGAGCATCTAATTCTTTATCCTGCCGTCCATCACTTACAAATGCAGTCCCGAGATACATGAACTTTTCCACCTGTCTCAATAGGGCTCCCCTAACATAGAGAGCGCACTGTGCAGGCTGCCTTGAAAGGATCAGAGTCTCAATCGTATCCACACTGACTTCCATCCCATCCTCTTCACATCTGGCTGTTCAGTGCATGCTGAAGGTGATGCGAGAAGACCAAAGAGGACAAGGTCGTCAGCAAAGAGCAATTACAATTTCTTCTACCAATCAGTTGCCCACACAAACACGCTCATTTCCTCGGCTTCCCTTGTCTATCCAGTACATAAAGATAATGAATAAGAAGGGCGAGACAGTACGCACCCTTAGCGGAGTCCGACGCTCACGGTGAATGGTCTTGACTTAAAGCCATTTATCCGGACGCATATCTCATTACTCATATTATAGGATGTTATAGGCAAATATTATCATAGTAAATCATTTGTGTAAACCAAGTTTTTTGATATAATCAGAAACTAACTAAAACTGTGGATTCCCATTTATAAGAACGACCTTCCACTTTCCCACAAAGAAGTTTTATTTATGCCGAAAAGTGAAAGGTCGTTTCCGAATTTCTTATACGTTTTTTGATGCCTCTCTTGGAAAAAGTACTCATTCGTACTAAGAAACTTTGCTAAACTAGACATGCCAAAAATCAAATGTAAGTGATATATGAAGAGTAGGAAACGGGACTATAACAAAAAAAGCAGTCAATAAGACCACACAAACTAAAGTAAATATCTTTGTTGGTTAGTACCATAACTTTTCGTCAGAGTCTGTTATCATGACAAAGCAGTGGCACACAACCTCTATAACACCATTATGAATGCCTTTGTAGTTGACTAGAAAGCTGTTCTTGGAAGTCATGAGTCACAGTTTGCACTCTTCCAATCTGATGGACGTTTTTAGGTTTTGCTACAGCCCAGTGGAAGATATTTCTCGGACTGTGTTTCTTCCCACTGCTAATTTCGGTAGAGGCTCCATTATGGTATTGTTTTGACGTAGAATACGCCTTACGTTTTGACGTTGAATACGTCTTACGCTTAAATCGTGGATGTCACGAAAAGTGTTGATCACGAAAACATTAACAAGAAATTAATCCTCCCGAGGAAGGTATAGGAAAGTAGCGGAAGCGCTGAGATCATCTATTTATATCCTTTTATTTGCACTTTTTAACCCCCCCCCCCACCCGTTTTTTTTAATCGAACAATTGATTTTCTCGAACGTAGTATTTAGAAAATGAAAAAGAGCTCTATCTTCTTTCGTTTCTCATCATTTCCGAATGAATGATATATGACATGCAATATGTTGCCATAGTTCTAAAGACCAAGTGACTGCCATCCCCACAACTCCAACCCTATTGGGACAATTTGGCCCAAACTTTACAGTAATGTTGATCTTGCTTAGAGGAATCTGCATACCGAATTTCGCTTCTTTATATGCATAAATATGCGTAGACTATTTGGTTCCCTCTAATTCCGCCCCCGAAACTCCGACCCCAGTGGGCCAATCAAAACCAAACTAAATAGCAAAGATGCACATGCCCATAGTAAGCTACATTCCGAATTTCAACCTTCTACCTCAAAAAATGCGGAAATTATGAAGGGGACGGACGGACAGACAGATGGACATTGTGAAAACAATAAGTAGCTCCATTCTTCCGCTACTTAATAAAGTGAAAACTATTAATGATAGAAGAATGAATATATTGCATTCGATAGAGTATAAAACAAAGCTTGTTTCGAACCTTGATTGACATCGTGCTGACGTCATCGGTTGAAACAATCGCAGTGCAAAGTTGAGCCAGAAAATCTGTTCTATGGCGGAAATCTGTTGAGATAGAAAATCTGTTCATTTTTATATCTGTTCATGTCCCAGTTAGCGTTCAAATTCGGACCAATGTTCATAGGGACAAAATGCATCACTACACCATGATCTATTATGTGTATCATTATCTACCATTTGTTTTTCGTCACCCTGTATATGATCAATTTGGGACACAGATTTCACATATCGTTTTATATTCATAGATAGGTTTTGATTTGAGAAGGATTGGAAGCACCCAAGTAATGTAGCGTGATATGTTTGCTCCATCAGTTTCATTAGTCCAATGTGAATGATTTCATGTTGTGTAGTCAAAAGTAGAACAAATTTTAAACTATTCAATACGCAGGGTGTGGTAATGAGTAATGACTTTGAAAGGGGTGGTTGTCTTAGAACCAAGCACTGCGACCTTAGGTCTATTGTACTATCCCCTAATGACGATGAAAGAACGATTATGGAAACAAACACAAACATCCATGCCCTGGGCGGGATTCGAACCCGCGGCTCGCTGGTGTCGAGAGCGGAAAGACCTGTGCCTTAACCTCCTTGGCCACCGAGCCGGCCAGGGTGTGGTATCTTCTGCGTCAACCATTTGATGAGCCACATTTGTAGACTGGTCGCTAATATTTCAACTAGGGATGTGCGATATTGTTTGATATCGATAAATATCGCGATATTTTGGTCGTTAGTCGACTAAAAGGGTCGAGTAAGTCCAACTCGATATTGTCATGACTATATCGGATTTTTTTTTCGATTATATACTACTGCAATCTGTTTCTGTTCTCCATTCTCGACTTCGTTTCTTGATTTTTTTTTTTTTGCTGTTTTTTGTTTTGCAAAGGACTCGACATTCCAAAAACAATGAATTTTGAAGTGTGCCGCGACGTTCTGGACAATTCGGGTCTACCAATCATTCTTCCAGCACTAACTACCTTTCTACTACGCTAGAAGACATGCGCCGAACTAGTTTCTTGAAAATGAGGCGAAATAATAAACTAGGATAGTTAGAGTCCTGATTTTAACACTTCTGGGATAAGCATGAACGCACTGTAACGAGGCAGTATGAAGATTTCGTAAACAAATTTTTAAGTGACTATCATCGATTCTGAACACAACGAGAAATAGTCGCTGTATAGGATTTAGTAGTAAGAGGGTTGTTCAAGAATTTTTGCCTCCTGGTCCGTAAATTTTTTTATTTGTTAACCGATTTTCAAAATTCTGTTTGTATCTGATACTTGCATTTGTCCTCTATGTCCCCATCCCTTTCCACGCATTGGCCAATGCGTGACTAGTCGGATGAACCGGTTCTTTTAATGATCAGTCAGTTAAACTTCAGGTGATTAACTCTTTCCTAATTGGCATTAATATCACGTGACACCAATGAACGAAGCTTCATTTGACAGCTACTCTCTGACGTACAAGGTGGATTTTAACTAGAAACACTGAAGACGGCAACAAACGCTGATAGAAGACGGCAGTTTTCCGTACCAGTGCTAATATTTTCAGAATCAAAGATAGAACCAATAAAGCATTATGTGCTCCCTTTATCCGCTTTGGTGGTAAAATCATACTTGTTTAAATTTCAATGACCCGTGCTAAACATTCAGGTTGGAATTGTTTATATGCTCGGCGCCACGTAACTTTGACAATGCCGTCATCGTAGCCGAAACACACTTTGGATTCGTCATTAAAGATCATTTGGTTCAAATCGCTGACATCCAAATTTTTACATGATTTTGCCGATTTTAAACGTTCTGCAATCTGCAATCTTCGGTTTTGTCTTTGTTCGTTCAGTTGACTACGAGCAGTATGATCATGTACACGTGATTTCCTTCACTGGGGATTTAGTTCTGGTACTGATGAAGATGATGAGTTTCAGGTCATCTATCCTTGTTGCTTCGAGTGGTGCACTAGTCCTATTCTTGTTAGAAACAGAGTCGTCGGTTCTGTATTTTTTCCACATATACGGTAAGTCACAGTTCCTTGAGTACATCCAATTATTTTAGCAATTTCTCTTTGTGATTTTCCTTCCTTAATCTGCATTTTCATAAATATTTTGTCGTCTTCATTGTATTCTCTTGTTTTAGGCATTTTGAATATGTATGTATTTATTTATTTATTTATTTATTTAATGTAAAGGGAGATACAAATCGTCCGTCCAGGGCCAGTATGTCTGTAGCCGACGAGTTAGGTCCCTGCATGGGGAACAAAGATACAATTTTTGATAATTTACAAAATAATTTTTAAAAAATGGAGGAGAATGATGAGGGGCAGGATTTAGTTAGATGGGGGTGCAGAGAGGAAGTTCTTTAAACGGGATTTGAAAATATTGGTGCTTGGTGACGAACGAAGATCGGGGGGTAAGGTCGACCAAAGTCTGTTGCCGGCGATAGAGATACTCTTGAACTGGTAGTTACGTCTAATATGGACGAGTGGGAAAGAATTTCTATGCTGGGTGTTGTAGGGGAGTGTTCCAACGGTTGTAAGTAATAGTTGGGGGAGGGATGTAATTATAATCTTGTTAATTGCTTTATATATGAAAACTGCTAGGCTATAATGGTAGAGTTGGTGTATTGGGTTATGCCCACAGAATTAAAAAGGTGAGAGACATGGATAGATTTACGTACTTTTAATATGGTACGTGCAAACCATTTTGCAATCTGTGTAGAGGTAATAAGTTAGATTTGGTGGTTGATCCCCAAAATTGAAGAGCATAAGAAAGCGAGGAGTGGATTAAAGCGTTATATAATAGAAAGAGGATTTTGGGGGGGTAAGAAATGAAGACGGGAGAAAAGGCCTAAGCGTTGGTTTAGCGTAGAAGCTAAAGCATTAATGCGGGCGTCCCAGGAGAGGTTATGATATCCAGGTATTTAAAAGTATTGGCCGAGTTAATCTGTTGAGAGTTGTAGTTTAGTGAAAATTCATTCTTTTCGAGCTTTTTGTTGCGTTGATGAACGATGACATATAAAGTTTTATCGAGATTTAGGGACATAAGGTTGATTGTCTTCCAAAGTAAGAATCTATTCAAGACCGGGTTGAAGGTTCCTTGATTGTATTTAAGGAAGAGCCAGCGCCGTATATTGTAGCATCATCTGCGTATAATATTAACGGTAGAGGGGATATTACATAAGTTAGGTCGTTTATAAATATGTTAAAAAGAAAAGGAGATAAAATTGAGCCTTGGGGGACGCCTAGAATACGAGTGATTGTTGAGGATGTTTTATTGAATAAATATAGGGTGTATTGTCTGTTTGATAAGAAGCTGGAGAGCCAGGTTAGAGGGGGACCGCGGATATTGAAAAATTGGGATAATTTGAATATTAGGAAATCGTGAGGGGGATGAAATCAAATGCTTTGGAATAGTCTAGAAATAGGGAAACAATTAAATTGTTATTGGACATGTTGGAAATTATGTATTCGGTGAGTTCGAAGCAGGCTGTCGAAGTGCTTCTTTTTGGAATAATGCCATGTTGGGAAGTTGTAAGAAGATTGTTTGAGAAGATGTAAGAGGATAGGCGGGAGTAGAATAGACTCTCGAAACTTTTTGCAAATGAAGGAAGGATTGAAATTGGGCGGTAATTTGTGAAGGAGGAGGAGTCGCCTTTTTATAGATTGGTATAATTTTTGCAGTTCGAAGTTGGGAGGGGAATTTACCTTGGGATAGGGAGATGTTAAGTAGGAGCATTAAGGGGCAGGTGAAACTAGAGCATGTGCGGATAATGATGTTTGAGCTGATGCCTAGGGTATCCAGACTTTTAGAAGATTTAAGTCGGTTGATGGTGGAAGATACTTCGTCGGGGGAGGCTGGGGAGATGAAAAACGAAGTCGACTTTATATGTAGGGGAAAAGGATAATGGTTGTGCGGAGGGAGTGGGTAAGGGAGAGGTAGGCGGTAGAAGAGTTTTTAAAAAGTTAGTTAAGAGAGACGCATCAAGGGTGGAAGGGTTTGAAAAAGGGGTGATAAGAGGGGAAGTTCCATGAATAAGTTTTTTTATTGATTTCCATTTAGAGTTATTGTTGGTAACATTCTGAAAGAAATGAGAAAAATAGCGGGATTTAGCATGTTTAATGGTTGAACGAGTGTAATTTGAGTAGGAACTGAATCTAGATTTATTATGATTATTAGGAGAACGTCTGTATATACGGTATAGTGCATTTTTAGGAGATAAGTGATATTACATAGGGATATACCTAGGACTTCGAAAAGGAGACTCTAGTTTTAGGGGTAGTAGATGAAATTAGCGGTAGGTATCTGTTGAGGCCAGTGAGAATATGGGAAAAAATTTGTCAAGAAGAGTGTCAGTCTCAAGTTCTATATTAAATAGGGATATCATTGAAACGTGGAAAGCCTATTGACCCTTTCGAGGAAAGCTCTATGCAGGTGGTGGCAGCGACATCCGTTGGCCTCTGGAGCCCAGCCACAATACTAAACAATACTAAATTGATTAAATATGAGCTTTATTAAATACGCTTGTTAATGTTCACTATCCGCGATGATTGAATGCGACCCAGCTAAATGAATTTATTATTTAGCAGGGGGGATGCATCCCCCATACCCCTCCTCTAACAAACAGATATATACCCCCTTTTCCCTTTAGTCCCAGTAAAAGGCTAAGAAGCAATGTTTAAATTAATAAAACTTCATTCAGTCATCGTGCGATTGTGTGTTATTGAAAATTAGCCAATAAGCGTTTCGAAGCAGACGCTTTATCTGTTGATGAAGTGAAAGCTTCGAAACACGTTACTCCTATATTGAATAAATTTAGTATTGTTTAAATTTTGACCTGCCTCATTGATATTTATTGTAACAATACAAGACACCGAGAAGAGATAACCTTGTAATAGTTTTTATACAATATAACCTTGTATTTTTACTTCACGGAAAAGAGATGACCTTTGGTTTAAGATATGTAATATGTTGCTTTTCTGATAATACACTGGCTCAAGAAATACACTTAGAAAATAATTTTATGCCTCTAAGTTCTTATATGCTTTCATTTGTTCATGGTCAAATGTTTTTGATTCAATAAAATAATCGTAAATGTCGAAATATAAAACGGGTGCGCACTTCACATCACTTCTGAAGAATTAATTTATATTCATAATCTGAAATATAATTATAAACAGGTTTTAAAGTAAGCAAATAAAGACATTTTTACAAATGCTGTCTATTTTTATTTTTTTTACCGTCATGCTGCCTATACAATCGCGTTAAAAATTTACTAAAGAATGCAATCGCAATTCGACATAAACATGTAACTTATGTTCATCACTTACCACTAAATATTAAAATTAGAGCAGGAATGTTGTACACAACATCAGAATTTTAGGTATCTTTAATTAACGATGCGACATTATAGGCAGTAATGCTAAAATTTAAGAGTGGATGAGAGGAATCGGAAGACCCGAGAGCTCAGAAAGTAGCCACCGTATGTGTAAAAATAATAGGCGCATTCGGCGGCACTCAGATCTGGCTCAGATCTGAGAGAATGGTCACGTGGTATCTGACCGCTTTTCTGAGCGTCTGAGTGACTGTTGCCGAACGCTCTTTTATCTCAGAAAGAAATGGTTTTACCAACTTTATAAATATTGAGAAGAAACGGAGGATCTACTAATTTTAGTGTACATGAAATAAAAATTAACATCAAATGGGCAACTGAGCATGCATAATATTCGATTGCGATAAGTTTTCCATAAGGCCAGGGAGGAAAGAGTAAACTGGGCATCGCCATGATGTGGCTCTCGTAGCTTCTTTGATAGCTTCGCATCGCAGTGGGCGCCGCCATGTTCATTCTGAGCAGTCAGAAATAGAAAAGCTTGCTGAGCGTCTGAGCTCAGATTCTGACAGATTCGTTGCGTGCCGAACACGTTTTCTTCTCAGGTGGAAGTACCAAAGTGCCCGCCGAATGCGCATACGATGGCTACGCTCAGGGAATGTTATAATGGCGGACGCATTCGAAACTTAAACATGGCCGCGCCCGTGAAATCGAAAGTAAAAAGGTGGATACTGTGTAGTGAAGGGTTGTGTTGTATCAAATAGATTTAATACATTTTTAAATGAATTTAATACAATTTTACCCCCTCAGCACAGAAATACGGAAGAATAAATATTTTTAGTATTACTGTATTTATATTAGTTTAATTACACAGCGGTTAAGTGTTACTGTTGTTACGTTTGTGTTATTTGTTTACGTTACAAGCTTGTTTTCTGTAATTGAATTAAAATAATAAAAATTTTACGGTAAATTGACTAAAACAAGGTTACAATAAAAATATTTTTTTTACTTAATTTAATAATTAAACTTCCTTTACACTAAATTAAAACACGCATTATATTTATTTCAAATCGATAAAAGTCCCGTGTAGCGTCCCCTAATGTTCTCGGCTGACATCGATCAGCCCCGTCGCGTTTATGCTCTGAATTTGTTACTGCAACATACCTAATTAATATGTAAATGATTTATCATATTATCGAAATTATATTTTAAGAAATTTAAGCAGGAAAAAATCACGAAAGTTCCGTGACGATGAACTTCAGCTAACAGACGGTCATTCATGTCGGCCTGGCCGCCCATCATTCAGCGTACACCGTCACGGAACTTTTTCTACTTTTTTCTCGCATAAGTTTCTTAAAATATAATTCATTTTATCCTATTAAATTCATTTAAAATTGTATTAAATCTATTTAGAAATGTATGAAATTCATGTAAAACTGTATGAACCCAATTTTGTAAAACCTGTATTAAAATTAGCACGATAAATTAATAGGCTTAAGTCGTTCACTCACCTGTAGCTCCTTGACACGATACACGAGGATTTCTTTTACTTACAAGATAATTACAATCATCTAATGAAGAGTAGTACTTCATTTGTTCTTTGGCGTAGAAACACATTCGTTTCACAAAGAATCGTACAGATCGAGTGATGTTACTGTAGGCCACGAATTCACGTCGTTCTTGAAAAACGTTTCTAACATATCATTCATGGGATCTAGCAAATCGTGCCCTTCAACATTAATTTCGCTGGCTACGCCGTTCAAACTTTTAAAGTATGTGCTTGACCTAATTTAAACAGAAAAATCGCCTAATAATTGTATAAACACTTGTAATTTAAACTACACCGCAGTTACACTGCACTAAATCCTTTGATGCTTTCTGAAACGGAAGTTAGTGAGGGCTCTCGTAGGATCGGTCACGTGATTTCCTGTGACGCGTTGTTTTGTTATCGAAACGGCTTATAGTATAAAGGCAAATAGCGATTAGATAAATTAGAGATAAATAGCATACTGTTTATCCCTTTTTGAATAGGTTTGCCCACTATTTTGGGAAATGACCAAACCTATACTCACCGCCACGTAAGTTGAACGATCTTTTTGACATGCGCAGTTAGACTTCTCATCAATATGCTTTGTCTGGATTTTACCCGTGGTGCATTTGTTCTACTATAGTAAAAGCGGAGATATCGTTGAAACGTGGAAAGCCTTAAAGTCATGATATAAAATAAATTGCCTTCGAGTCGATTATTCTGCGTCATTCTCTAATTTATTAGTTTCATTTATCTATTTAAAAAAAAACGAAAATAGAAACTAAATATAAATACGAAAACCGTTCCCTTTAAGCCGTTGGTAAAAAAAATGCAACAGGAATTCTGAAGTTCGTCGACAAGCCAGCTAATAAAAAGCACAACAGTTTATTAGCAAGAATGTCATCTAGGCCCATTTCCTTCTCTAATCCACCCATTGAAACATTTCCGATGAATGTGTCAGCAGTTTTCAAGTACTCACTTGCCGATTTGATTGACATCTCGTCCACAGTAAGTGTACAGAACTTTTCAGTTTCACCGATTCTTGATGCTTCTTCATGCAACCGTTGCTTAATGAGAATTGAAATGATTTCACTTGAAGGTGATCCAACATATCGTTTCAAAGTTGATCTAGAAGGCAAACTAAAAAGTTTTGCATCAAAACGATACCCACTTGGCGACTTGCTGTGCCACAATAGAGTATTTTATTGTTTTATCGTTCCATGAATGCTTTTTTTTTCCCGTAAGCTTCAAGCTGATCTTTTAAAAACACTGCTTTATTTTCGCCTTGTAGAGAAGTTTCTTCTATTGCGTTAATGTTGTACTTTCTTAGTTTTTCAGCATAGCTCTTGTTGCTGTTTTTGAGTTCTTTCAATTCTTGTTCACAAGCTCTTAGTTTACACGACTGACGTTCACATTTCTTTTGAAGGTTTTTGAATTTCTTTTGCTGCCGATTTATCTTCAGACATGTAAGATTTGTATATATGGTGCTTGTGCTTGAAGAACTTCCAACACTTGCTTGGCTTTCTGGTCTCGGTTGTTCTAAAGGATCTAAAGCATCAACGGAAGGAATGCCTTCTAACAGAACATTTTCTGAATCAGTGATTCTGAATAAGTTTCGAGTGTATGTGATTCAGACGTTTTAGCATTCAATCGTATCTTTTTTGGTTCCTGAAGTTTATTTTTTTGGATTTCACGTCTAGGCCGTTTCGTTTGTGGCTGTTTGTATGAAGGATAACCTTGAAAAATACTTGGTACAGCATTTGGCAACAAACACCTGTACTTTGTTCCTTGCTTGTACGATTCAGCTGGAAAATGCAGGCTGCAGACCTTAGCTCGATCACCGGGTTTCCACGGTTGACCATTTCCTGTCTTTTCTACAAGCAGTTTTCCACTTTTCCATGTGGCCTCTGCAATTAATAACCATATAATTTAATTAAAAATCATGCGTTTTAAGTCAGAGGCGATTTTCTTTTTAGAAATATACAGACGAACGCTCATACTTTGATAACCCTCCCACCCTCGTTTACTTTTGTCACAGTTTTAATCCTTCCTTCCCCATCAGGCGAATGTATTTTGAGAATGATCCCCATTTAAACACAATCTATAATAAGCTTTATCCCCTATCTTTAATAAGCTTTAATTCATTACATTAGATCGAATACTTTAATTAGCGTTTCCTGGTTTTCACACATTTATGACTGAAAAATAGAACTTAGCAATAATACAAGACGTTCACTCAAATCTTACCTTGTCTACTTATCGTCTTTAGCCAGAGCTGTCGAAGTGTTTCATCCGCTGGTATTTCGTGGAGACTCACACCAGCTTTTTTCGCTGAATCTGAGGTGCAGTATGGTACTGAACAATGCACCATGTTTAGGTAAAAAATTAAATTAACTACACTCCGTGAAAATTATGCTAAAATTGTGTTCGCAGCGAATAATAGACACAGGCTTAACATAGCGAACAATGGCAAAAAGACAGATCAACGCTAGCGCCACCACTCGGCGGTTATGGGTAAACAGGTTAATCGTTTTAGGGATACGGTTTAGAGGCCAATGGGCAGGCTATCTCTTATCATGTAGGCTATGACTTAGGTGGCGATGACTATAATAACTTGACGTTCAACTTTAATGTTACTATAATAACAATACTTTAGTTCTGAACTTTGTCAATAGATAGCACTGCCTGAACTTAGTTCTGAAGTTCGTGCCTGCCGAACTTCACTTTAGCGCTATTATTTGACGCGCCGGACACATCTGATCTAGGCCCTAAGGGGTTACCTGTCGTATAATTATTGATGTTTATCTTCTGTGTTTTACGGGTTTAAATTTGTTTACTTTGCGATTTGCTATTGTTGTTTGGTTTCGTATTGATATTAATACGTTTTGGCTATTCTCACGGACTTCGATTTCCTTTGCATTTCGGATTTTATTTTTTGCTTTGTGAATAGGTATTGTCGTTTGGTTTTATTCAAATTTTGTAAGATTAGAGATAAATAACATCAATAGCGCCCGGGGGTACTTCCTGGTACACTTCTGTCCTTCTTGCACGGGGATGGTTGTGTTTGTTGTGTGCCCGAATGGCCCATGGATCATGTTTTTGACAACTTTGTCGTGTAGTTTTTTGTCACTTTTGCAATCAGGAATTTCTGCAGTAATAATATCGTCAATTTGGTTGGGACGAAATTTTTCTTTTAGCCATAGTAAAAGATGTACGTGGGGCAAACCGCGCTTTTGCCACTCTGGAGTACATGAAGCACTAAGTCTCGCCATATATTTGACCTTTCGTGAGCAGAGCTACCAATTTCCGTTAATTTCAAAAACTCCAACACAGGATAGAATCAAGGTTGTTAGAAAGAGATGAATAATGATGAGCCTTGGGATAGAATAGGATGAGCGTAAAATGATGATGCAATAACAGAACATTCGTTTTATGCTATTGAACAGAAAATGAGTATAGCAGACGATAAGGATAGGGAAGTGTCTATGCAGACACACGTGTCTCCCTTGAGCCCTCTAACAAATGTCCAAGGTATGTAAAGATAAAGGTACCACCGATCACCATATTGTCGGAATGCTGACGTGCCAGATCACGTCCTATGACGTCGATGCGGGGACAAACGGAAGAAAACAAACAACGTTTGCATTCATTTACCTTATAAATATCTCTTGTGATTTTTAATAAAAGCCGACAGGCCGCTGATTATTCAGATAATAGAATTATTTCATATAAAGGAGAAAGCCCAGTAATTTTTATTATAAATTCTGATATTTATTTTATCCTTCTTTATTTGCAACGAATTTTATTACTCTATATAAGACAGTCTCTTTAGCATTGCCTTCTACAGTATGTACCCAACAAGAGGATAAATAAAGTCCCGTGTGACGCCGGGTTTTCAGCTAGTTATATACAGGGTGTCTCAAAAAATGTACTAACACTTTGAATGACTATAAAAATATTATTTATGAACATAAAGACAAGTTTAAAGGCTTGAATTACAGAAGACAAATGTAATGAAGGAATCATGTTCGCAAATGTTCACATTGATGACCGTCATTGTCCAGACAAAGCTGATAAGGCGTACCAATGGATTCGTTAGAAATTTCTGTGGGGATAGAATGAGAGTTTCCTGCACCTGCTCTTCTTTTCCAGGGTTGGTGGATGTCCGTGGTCGTCCAGAACGTTTCTTGTTGACGTTATGAACGGTTCCATCTGCTTCAAATTTTTCTGATGCGAACAATGGTCCGGTGCGTTGGTGGCGGTTTATCGAACTCCCTTCTGAACCGTCTTTGCACTTCCGTGGCGTTTTCGGTCTTCCAATAACATTTAAGACACCTGAAAAAAAAAGTGTTAGTACATTTTTTTGAAACACTCTGAGTACAGGGTTACAGGGAAGTCGACCTAGATATTTAAGGACGTTATTATATAGGTCGTTGCCGATAGATTTAACTCTATAACCTACTATCCAAAAGTTAACCGTTTTCTAGATATGTGACTTTTAAATAAACATTTACTCTTTGCAGTGTGGGACCTCTTTCTCTGTCATTTTGTGTTTTATTTGCCTACTTAACTGAGAGTATTATACCTTTTTGGATAGTTAAAAAGACGTAGAAATTTGATCACTTCCATAGAACTTTTGTTAATTAACGTGCTTCAAAGTTGAGAACACTTAGTGAAAACATCTGCATGCAAGTTGTTTCAAGTTTTATTATTTATTTTTATAAACTGGCATACCCCCTACGTAAAAACAGCAAAAAATTGCACCCTAGAGTCTGGAAATTAAAAAAAAAAAAGTTGAAATTCGAGCAAAAAATGATATTTTTTTCTTTTAATTTAAAAATCACATATCTAGAAAACGGTTAACTTTTGGATAATAGGTTATAGGGTCAAATCTATCGGCAATGACCTAAATAATAACGTACTTCAATATCTAGGTCGACTTCCCTGTAACCCTGTATACACGGTGATCCAAAAGTCAGGAAAAACTTTAAAACTCAATAATTCGCACACGAACGCAGATAAAAAGTTCTGTATGCACAGAAACGATTGAAATGAAGTCGGAATTATTTCCAGAAAAAAAATTAATGCTAGAACCGTTCGGTTTTTGAGAAATAGATGGCGTTGTCAGGTTACAGACGGTAAAGATGCCGGATCAACTAGCGGTGAAATGGAACTATCACTATCTGCTTTAGAAATAGCGTTTCAACGAGTGCTGCTCTTTTTAGACCGTCTGAAATGTGCATAAACTGATGTCTGTAACCTTACAACGCCATCTGTTGTTCAAAAACAATTCTAGAACAATTCTAGCATTCTTGGAAAAAAATCAGACTTCATTTCAATCATTCCTGTGCAAACAGAATCCTTTTATCTACATTCGCGGGCCAATTATTGAGTTTTAAAATTTTTCTGAATTTCGGATCACTCTGTATAATATAAAGCTATTAAATTTGAAACGCTAATAAACTTTTAAAAACGAGTGTAGGATATATTTTTATATCCTCTTTTTAAATACCCAGTTAGGGCTTCAATCGTTCTTCGGCTTTAATATATATTATGCCCTGCACCAGTTTCTCTTTTTTTTTGCCTGCTGCTTGGTCTCATGCTTGTTAAAACAACAGACGCACGTAATGAAGATGATTATTGTAAAGCATATCCTAAAGAAAAACAAGAAGTTTTGAAAAAAATGTATTCAATGCTAATTAGAACAATCACATTCGGCAACCTCCAGAGTATTAAATTTCTTTAAAAAGTTGCCGAAGAAACCATGGAAATATATCTCTGTTAAAGATGAATTTGAAAATGAATAAATTCAATCCCATGAATATGAAATCGTAATAAAGAGGACTAATATTATTATGGAAAATTTTATTGATTTCTTTCTTGGTTCTAGACATAACACAGAAGACACTATTGGCCTCATTTCTTCCTTGTTGCACTTATTAAAGCCGTTGGTTCAGTTTTCCTTTAAGGCTGAATTATTCAACAAAAGGGATAATTACGCCTCATGTTTAAATTAAATATTAGGCGGATTCTGCAATATTAGGCATTTGCGAAATAATCAGATAAAGAGTGCACATTCTTATAGGAAATTATAAACCAAGAATAACCTAAGATTCTTTTTCAACTGATAAAAACTCGTATGATAAATAATTAGGCAATTGATATAATAATATTTCTATTTTTTAAAAATCAACTTCAAAGCTATGGTTGGCGCATCTGCACGGTGACAGAAGGTTCCTGGTTCGATCCCAGGCTGGAATTTTTTTTCCTATTTTTCATCAAGCTATGAGGATTGTTGAGGGTTAGAAATTTTGAGCGTTCCTTTCATTGAAATCAACAATGAACTGAGCAAGTCATTATACAGAGTGTTCATAAAAAATTAAAACCTGAAAATTAACAATTTTATAAATTGTAATTTTGTTAGTAACGAACAATATAAGAAGAGGAACCACAATTCCACAAATAGATTTTAATTTGGAGCCACGGATGTACATTTCGAAGACCCTGTCTTCTTTAGCGTGTAAATTGGGAATAGAAAGAGTGACTATAGTATATAGACATTAATAACCAATCAGGAAATTAAGTTTCAATCAAGGAAATACGAAAGTGATAAACAGAAAAAACAAATACTAACCCATAAGGTTATTTTACAAATAAGATAAATTACAATTAGTCACTCAGGGAAATATAAAACAGAAGGATCACAGATAGTGATAAAAGAGATAATAACCAATGAATTTGTTTTACAAGAATAAAAGACAATGACTAATAATACTCTTTAAGAAAGGACATATCTTTATACAAGTAAAGTCTAAATTAGGAATTCACACTTAAGACATAAAATTTCTGTGACAATTACTGTCATTCCTTTCATTATTAATTCGTATGGAAATTCATCCAATGGTTCGTTTTTACCGATAAATTATGTGTGACCATTGGGAGGCTTGTAAGGGATGACGTAAATGTTAGAAATTTATTCGACCGATGTGTCAATACTGCAGAATACAGACGCATTTTCATGGAATTTATGGAACAACTGGACTACACGGAGCTAATTCAAGGATACTTTAAAAAACATGGAGCTACGTGGAATCTAGAAGGAATACATCAAGGGAACCCAGGGAGCTGATCGAAAGTTTTCATTTCTGACCGGAAAGAACCTGTGGCCACAAGATATACGGATTTATCAACACCTGTTGTTATTTTCCCCCTATAGGCCAACTTAAAGGACAGAGTTTACGCCAGCCATTTTCAGATATTGGACGATTTGAAGTAGAACATAACACAAAAGAGATCATGCTTTCTTTTATTACCAAGACAATTAATTAGCTCCAGTACTTTTTATTATTTCTTAAGATAAATTAAGAAAACGTGGCTCATAACCAGAGTTTTAATTTGTAGTACATAAAGAGTGAATATTTTTAAGAATAAATTATAAAGATTTTTATCAAAAATAATTTAATTTAATTACATTTAACAACATTTATTACATTATGACTAATTATTGCAGACTTGTTTCGGCTTTAGAGCTGTTATAATCTATACAATCTTAATTTATACAATGAAGCATATTGTACACTGAAGTGCCAAAAGTCATGGAATACTATCACGTGAGAAAACATTCGCGACGAAAGTATTCATCAACTCAGCTCTGGAGCGGAAGGAAGCGATTATATAAGAAGTCCTGCAATCGAGAGATAAAAGAAGAGTAGTCCACCAACCAAAGAGAGAGAGGTAGCTTTCTCCGTATCACAAGATATGGAGAAGACTTCGAGTAGTTTACACATGGCTCAACCTGATCGGTTCCTCAACTAGTACCTTGATTGGTCTGTCCAGGTAACTTCCGTGCCTGCCCGGGTGGCCAAACCGGATATGGCATCGGATAGATTCAGACTAGCGTAAGCTGCGGATGTTATCCGTGTTTTGCATCTTGTGAGATAATTTAATTGGGTGGAGTACTCCATCAGCTGCACATGTTTATAAGATATTTATAGTTCTTGCCTGTCTGCTGAGGCAACGCCATCATAGCCTACAATGATAAGAGAAAGCCTGACCATTTGCCCTTCCTCCATTGTTCCAAAAAATCAGTCACAAACAGCAGGACTTCGCACCGCCTAACGACAAAATTTAACATTGTTTCAGTCGTTTTATAGCTTATAATGATAGGGAAAACCTGCCCATTCACATGTCGACAAAAAATGACAAGGCAAATCAGTTTTCTTTATGAAAAAATCAAGCAACCTCTATTTAGTTTTAACTTTTTTCATAACTTGACAGCATAAGCGACTCTAACAATGTTAAATTTTGTCGCTATGCGGTGCTAAATCCTGCTGTTTGCGACTGATTTTTGAGACACCGTTTGAACAATGGTAGAAGGCAAATGGGCAGGCTTTCTCTTATCATCTGCGTCAGCTTCAAAAGAAGGACTTCGAGGAGAACACCGAGCGAGCCATGTAAGTAGCTATTTCATATTAATTCTTTGACAGTGCTTAATTCGAAACCAGTGAATTTAAGACTGAGTTCTGCCACAGGGCGCTCATGGCCTACTTAAGGATGGCGCCACCGTTCCGCCATCTTGCCACTGGCAAAATCTTAGTAAGGCTGCAGTACCTCTATTGAGTTTTCTTAAGCATCAAGCTACTTCATAGTTATTTATTCACCTGGAGAACTTGTACTAAATTTAGATGTGTATTTATATAACATATTAAATACTGTGGCATTATAGGTCTGGCTACTGTTACTCTGATTTAAATAATTATCCTTCAAAAAAAAAATAAAACTATCAAGTGCAAGATATGTCTAACAATTGGATTGATCAGCTAACCAATTCTCGCAGTATACGTGTACAAGCTGATATAAAGTACGATTTTAAGTACTAGATAGAGAATTTTCCACTCAAAGTTCTTTACACAATTGATTATTTATTGCAGTTAGCAGCAATAAAAAATGCAAAGAAGAATAACATTATACAAAGTATTACATTTGTTATGATGCATGTACACGTACAACACACTCACAATATATGCATTATACTATATACAATATAAAAGTATATACAATATTTATAACCTTACATGTATACAAACATGAAAAAAAGAACACAAAGAAAAAATCTCATTGATGCTGGAACAAAATTATTTTAGGTCCAGTTAACCCATTTTAGTCGTTTATTCCGATAACTTTACAATTTCTTTCACATTTCTGCCAGATTATGTGGCTCCAATATGTCCAATGTTTCTTTTTGCCAGTGGCAAGATGGGTGCTCTGTAACTTCCGGTTTCTGCTCAGTAAGTGGCATTTTCCTATGGCCATGAGAGCTCTAGCCTTATTTACCTTCCTTACTCTGAGGAGTTCTGCTTACTCTATAAAGAAATGTGCTAAATTAGATAAAGCAGAAGACGATGTTAGAATACCCGTTAAGCCTGACTATTTCTAAATGCTTACGGTCTGCTAATGCCTCTCGATCAACTATCGCAGTGGACTTTAATACCACAGATAAAAAATACACAGATATTTCACTTGGCCGAAATGTGGAAACCGTATTACGTCATCTCGATTGTAGCGCCTCTAGCGAAAGGAAGGACACGCTCGTGGGATTCCCTTATAGATTCACTGGAAGCTATGACTGAGTGCCTTATTAAGTATTGTTTTTCAGTGTAATTTACAAGGTTGTAGTCTGAAAAATATCTGAGAAAAAAGGGAAAAAATTCTAGGCTCAGCATTTCTTCAAAATGTTGGCTTTAAATGGTTTGTTGAATGTGAAGAAATACTTCATTCTACGCTTATACTGTTTGTAAGGTGTCCAATTTTTTCAGCAATAAAAACTACATTTTTTAAATTTTTATTTTTTAATAGAAACAATAAGCTATAAGGGCTCCTTTCATGTTGCCATATAAAAAGCTCACAGAAATATAGTTTCAATATAGAATTGACCATAACTTAAAAAACTATATCATAAAAATTAATAATATATAAACATTTTATATAATTTTTTCCTTATAACGTATAACAAGACTTCAATGTTTTGAAGAAGGAAAAAAATCGCAATTCCATTATAAATTCAATCAATGGAATTCAATATAAAAATTAGTTTCTTCAGAAAACGCTTGTGGCCAATGACACTTCTTAAATCATCGATTAAAATAACATGTAGCCGAAAAGTAAAAAGATCTTTTCGTCACTTGCTTTTTACAAAAATGTATTTCTAACATGTTTCCATTGCGTGTTTTTTTTTTTAATTAAAAAGTCATTTAATCTATTTATAATAAAAGAATTTAAGAGCCGCATCAAACGATAATAGTATAATTTCCAAATGTTAAGATTATAAATATAAATGAGAATATTAATATAAAAAAATTAACAAGAAAAACCGCAAGCTTATAAAAATGCAACATGCAAGAGAGTTAATGTAAATTTAACTTAAAATCAATTAAATTTAATTTTTACAGATATGTAAGTGCTGTTTGTTGTTAATTTAATTTAATTTGACATTTAATACAAATTTAGTTGGATGTTATCGTGCAAGTTTATCTTTGTTTCCCAAATTAATAATTTTATAATATATATTTTAATAATTTTTTAATAAATAAGGTTTAATTTAATAAAATGTCTTATCCACATTTTTAAAATTACTTTTTATTAATTTTTTATTGCAGTTATTACTATTTTTATGCTTTTTTTAAAGTTAGATGCAATGCATTTCAATGCATTTAGCTGATCTGTGTCCTTCCTTTCGCTAGGATCGCCACCGTCGCCTCGGTTTCCATAGGCTTGATATAAAGTGAAATATCTGTGTATTCTTAATCTGTGTTAATACTCTTTGTGCAATATTTGTGTGAAGATATTGATATTTATTCTTAATCTTTAATAACGGCAACGAATCTTGCGGAAAGCAACATCGACGATGTTAATGGATGAAAGCAAAGTACAAGGACGAAGTGAATCACAGTGGAATAGTCGTAACAATTTTTTCTTTATGCAATTTATTGCATATCCATTTGGGACGAATTTAACGATAATAAATGCTGGAATTCATGAACTGGGAGTGTCGACTGTGGAAACAATTACACCTGGAATTTAGCGACTTTTTAGCGTCTGTTAAACGTTTGCGACTTTTGGATGTCTTGTATGACACTCGCACTCGTTTTCCAATTAGCGACTTTCACGCGCACGCGTCTGTCAGGCGATTTTTCAAGATCTAGCGAGGTTAGAATTTTACGTGTTATTTGAAGCGTCTTTTCAGGTCTAGCCAATCAGGTGCAATTTGTTTCGCTATGCATTCTGGGTGGTGGTATTCGATGTCCTGATTGATGAGGAATGAACGAACTGTGTGTTGCGTATAGTCGAAGCCGATAGATTGATCGACGGCTTTGATGCAGCGCAAAAATGCCAAATTACAACAAGAGATGGCGCTTGGGTTGCTATGCGTTACACCTCCGCCCTGGTTTTTGCTCTCTTGTTTTCTGCTTGTGGGAACCATGCTTTACAGAACAAACCCACTTATTAGGAACTTTAGCAAAAAGCTACTTACAAGAATGGACATTTAAAAAAAAAATTCCTTCCCTATCCCTATCTATCTATTGAGCGCGATAAAGTGAACTCTTCTATTTCATCTTACAGTATGAGAACTCTACGCTTATCCATCCGATCATCTGGCCATCCGTCGTTTATATGATAACTTGAAAGCGAATTAACTTTTTCAAATTCTGTTTTCGACAATACGATCATCAAGGTCTTAGTCGTAACCACCGAGAGAGAAGGCCTCTGCGATGAAAAGTAATACATTGTTACATCATCACAGTTAGGGCAAATTTATGGCTTATTGGTAGAAATACGAATAACAATGCCCTATCTATGATGATGTAACAGTGGCCTTTACGTTTCATCGCAGAGGCCTTCTCCCTAGGTGTTTCCATCTTAATTCGGCTGTATCAACTTTATTGGCGTTTTCGTGGACCCCTTCAAATCAATTGTACATGCTCTAGCAGTGACCGTTAAAACCATCAAATATTGCGCGTGATATAACAATCGATTCATAGTGAGGCGTGAACAATGAGTAAAATATTACTTTCTGTTTGTCTTTTAAGCATTGTTGACGTGAGTACGCGACTCGACGATCGCTTTGTCGAGGCATGATTGCTCATGATAAAGCTCTTTCTTGGAATGTTTGCAAGATTTTACTGAATAACCAAATCCAATCAGAGCAAAAAAAGCAGATTTAGGGCCAGTTCACTATCTATTTTCTCAAGTGAGTCTTCTCAACTGAGTCTTTACCAACAATGGAATTATTGTAGAGATGAGGAACCCTTGGTTACGACAATGTCACTGTGTTGTTGCTGAACACTGAGTGCGAAGCACAGTCATCAAGCTCCATTGTTAAAATGAAGCTAAAGTTTCTAGCTCCCGATAGGGCGGGAACTCTATTGAAAAGTGGCGCTGCATGTACAATCGGCCCAAAAACGCCTGCAGCGCCGCCCTATCGACAGACAGAAACTTTATTTTCATTTTCAGTTTCAATGAAAAACCTCTATCGCAGGTCACGGTCGGCCGTGGTGCGATCTATGCGGCACCTGGCGCGATCTGTTTTCCTTAGCTTCTCGAAACAATAGAAAATGGCCGAAGCTCGATGACCATGAATATCTATAGACCGTGGTGCGAAGTCTCAGCTGAGATAATAGATAGTGAACTGGCCTTTAAATGTTTTAATTCAATCTAGCAACAACAACATTTTCTACAATAATATAAAACCCAACAATTATACACTCTTACACTTACCTTATTAAAAAATTTAAAAGCTTGTTCACTCTAAAGGATCACCCATTTTACCAAGATAATCTTCTCAAACTGTAAGTATTTTTCTGTACTTTCGTTGTAATTATATAACATGCCTTATTGTATAAATTATGATTGCATAGAACATAACACCACTTAAGATGGTTTTATAGCCGAAATTGGTTTGCAATAATAGCCATAACGTATTAAATATTGTTTTAAAGAAAATCATACAATATAATAAACAGCATGACCTTACTTCTCTATAAATAATTTTGGTCTCTTTATTCACTCGACAATGAATTCAATTCAATAAATTTAAAAACTTAGAGGTATGCAATTCTTTGCTATGAAAATAAATTGTATAGAAGTCGATTACGAAATGTGGTGTCGTTTTTAATTATGCAAATATGGGTCAGGGCAACGCGAGAGCCGTCGGATTTCATCGACGAGAAATGTTATCTAACAGGGGCATTTTAGCGAAAAAAAAAATGTAAAACATACGAAGTTTGCCACCAAAAATTAACAACATTTGGGGAGCTACGTTGTAGTTCTTTTAGACGCGAAACTTGTTTATTTCATAATATTAAAAAGTGTACGAAGCGATGTTCTAGCAGTCGTGTCACCAAAATATTTGAACGTTTTCAAAGATACAGACGTTGGTACAGTATTCTGCGGAACTTTTTTTTTTAGTGGGTTAGTCCGGAAAAAGACCTGCCCCAAGAAAACAGGCCTATTCGGAATAATGCCTCCGCCGAATTTACAGTAGGAATAATGCACTCCGATAAAAAATGCATTTGTCATGTCGCCACTCTTCCTCGGATCGCCACAAGATTTAGCGTGACTGTTACTTCACAATATGCGCATCAGTTTTCCTGGCGTCACTTGCGAATGTTTTGCACCACTACGATCGACGAGCAGTAAACTCAAGTGTTTTGAGTACGGATGGTACTAGTGCTGATGGTACTACCCGATTACAATTTAAAGTCTTTGGTAAAAGTTTGATTTCATCTCGGCCGGAATTGTCAACAACTGTCAACGGCTTGCCCATTTATATACACCCTCGCCATTGCACTTGGTATTTGAAAATTTCTAGAAATCTCACAATTTGAATAACGAAGTCGGTAGGCACTAATAAAATTCAGCCTCACGCAGATCGCGTCGTAAATCCATTTTTATAATTATGGGTTACCTACCCTCTATGTGCTTCGTCGGCCCTCTTCGAAGAATTTGTACAACGGTCCATTTGAAGATGTTGCTGCGGTCCAGACAATCAGCCCCATACACGTCGAACATTTCCTTGTGAATTTCACTCGCATTTTTTCATTTAGCCCACAAAAACGGACTACATCTCGCTGTTCTTCACAAATTGACGATGCTAGCAAACGCGCCATCTTTACTCAACTGATCAATCCATTGTTGTCTGTAGCGAAAGATTCAAACTATCAATATACCAACTTTGAACAAGCGGACCAAAATAGTATTCCATAAAAAAATTGTTGTGCGTTACTTTTCGATCCTCCCTCATATATTGAGCTTTCGTGGTTCTTTTAAAGTATCATGACGTAGGGACGATGCTATTTACGTTCCAGTCGGTGTCCGGTCTTTAATGGTTTTCTGATGTATCATAACGAGTCCTTTAAATAGCTTCCAAATCATTAGCATGAACCCGAAAGGAAATGCTAACTAGCAGCTGGAATAAAGAAATATCGGATGACGAATTGACTCCAAATTATTCATGATGTGGCAGTTTTTTGAAATAGAATAAGCTATTTTGAAAAGTTAATACCTGAAAAGAACTGAAACAGAACAGAACAGTGAGCATGAGGTTAGTCAGGATTTATGTAAAGGGAAAGGGGAACAGGTTACCTACTTGTTCTCGTGGAGTTGGGGGAGAAAGTCAAATACATACATATGAGAAAATTACGTGAAAAACTTCACCAAAGACCATCTTCATCTTTGCTAATAAAATAAATAAAGATTACAGCCAATGTCAAATCTCCCATTTTTCTGTGTGTATATCTCATCTTTTACCATTAGACAAAGCCGGGAATAAATGGCGAAACTAGTTGGAACTCCTGATGTCCCTCTGTTATACTGTAAGGCCACCACCTGTTTAATCAATAGGAACAGTATTATGATCCACCCTTCTACCGATTTTACCATTAATCATGTATTTGAATAAAAGTTTACTTGATTTAAGGGCGGAGGAACTCCCTCTCCGCCTTGGCTACGCCTTGGCTACGCCTGTGACAATGATTGAACTAAACACGAGTAACCTGTAAATGAGGGAAAAACTTCTTGCAATTAAAAAAAACATCCGAGATATGAAAATCCGGATACGTATTTCGAAGGCTATGCCTTCATACTCAACTTCAAGATTGAGACTAACCACAGAATTTATAAAGATAATATCAAACAATAATTTCAGTAATAATCCAATTGTTCTCTATCCCAATGCATTTCACCTGTCCGCATCTTCAGGGTGTATTAATAAAAAAACTCATTTCCAAATATTTTAAATCTTTGTCATTTTAAATAAATTTTTCCATTAATCCGAGGGTTGTTTTTGTAAGTAAGGTCCGTTTTTAAATATATTTGGAAATCTCGCACAGTGCGCCTACGCACAGACTCTTAGCATCCCTTGTGAAGTAAGTGTATGCGCATTGCACGGTGTCATTAAACTGTTTAAAATTTTTGAGGTTGCGGCCGACTGTGAAATACGGTCGGTTATCCGTTTTTTGACAGCAAGAAACATGATAGCAGCGGACCCATGTTTCTAATATTAAGTTTGCGGACCCATTTTTCGCCATATCATTAAGGTGTATGGACCCAATATAATAGACTGTGGCCGTGGCACAAATCTGATCTTCTGGTTGGGCACAAATTGATCACCCTCGCGTCTAAAGGAATTCCTCGGTCACCTGTTCCGGTTCTAAAGGAATTTCTCGGCAGCCTACGTTTCAGCGACGATGAAGAAGTGAAAACTGCTTGGCTTTCCTCACAGGCGGCAGACTTCTATGAAGTGCGCGTGCAGAATCTCATTGAGCGCTATGACAAATGTTAAATAAACTCGGAAGCTCTGTAGGAAAGTTGTTAAAAATATGTAGAGTCTAGTAAAGGATAAATTTTGAAAAGAGAGGGTGATCCAAAAGTCAGTTTACCCAAAGATATGAGTTTTCCAATAAGAACGATATGATTTTGAAATAAAATAGCAACCACGTATTAATTGTTAAAACTGTTACTAAGTGTCGCTTGTGCTTAGTATACTCTGACAATTTATTGTAGCGAAATACACACTTCAAGATCAGTTGCTTATTATCCAAAAATGATAATTATCGTGCTTCATGTGGACAAACAATATCAAACAGAATAAGAAGAGAAATCACAGTTCCACAAATGGGATTTTTTATTCTGCAGCCACGGATGTACATTTCGAAAACCCTGTCCTCTTCATCGGCGTGTAAATTGGGAATAGAAAGAGCGACTATATATTGCCATTAATAAACAATCAAGTTATTTTACAAATAACAAAGAGCCAATCAAGGAAATAAATAAAATAGAAAATAGAAAACACAATTAATAACCAATCAGTTTACTTTCAAAGTAAAATAAATTACAATTAGCCAAACCGGGTAACATAAACAGAAAGATTGCAGATAAAAGAAATAAAAACCAACGAAGTATTTTACAATAAAAGGCAATGACTACTAATACCATTTAAGGAAGGCCAATTTTAGCAAATTGTAATCAATCATTGACAAGCATAGGGCCCACGTCATTATTAAGTAAATTTCCAGTATATTTTTATTGCAAATTTCCATGGATTCAAGAAAATACAACAATTTTCGGTCTTTAGTTGTATGGTGATATTAAATTAGTTGAATGCCTAAATCTTCTGAAACAGCGTTCTCAAATGCGAGCGAGAATGGCTCCACATCTCTACCTCGCCTAAAACTTCTCAAGGAGCATAACCGTGACGGGGACAACGCCGGAGAGGGGCAACGAAATATGATCTTGGAGGAAGACGTCGAAGGCAACTACGTAGTATCGGCGCAGATTCTACGGAAGGGTTTTCCGATGCAAGTAAGACCATTTTATTTTTTATAAAGCTAAAACCACTTCTGTTGCTTCAGAACTTTATATTAGACCCCATCACGAAGTCCATTCGAAGAAGATGTCGGAGGAATTGCCGGCACATCCCGATACCTTGTGTCAACGAATGAGTCTTCCCATGAGGAAGGTTTCACCGCAGCCAGGCAAGGTAAATTTAAATTGCGGTAAAACCGCGTAGACATAAACTCATTGATTTATCGGCAACTAGCAAGCTGCTGGTTATTAACTTTAATAAGCTGCGAGTACCACAGCAGGAGTGAATGCCTATTTTCCGAGGTGTTCACAGAGATTAGCTCGATTTCGAGCATTCAACTCGATTTCCTATTTTCTTTGACGAATATCTTGTAGGAGGAACAGGGGAAATTATCCTCGAGCCTTCGTCTTCGGCGACGATAGTCAATACGCAGTACACGCCGGGCAAATTTAATTTACGAGTGCAGGCAGACACCCTCCTTTAATTGGAAATATCGTTAAGATTATTTTTCGCAATCTTCCTGTGTAGAGTTTTGCTTCTATGCTGCCGAGCACCAAGTGATTGGTTAAGCGACGTTGAAGTCGGCCAGCGAGGAGCTCAACTGAATCGTCTTCGGGAGTGCTACGCTTCTCGTTTTGCTCATAAGATTTCAAAAAGACCTAATGAGGTCTCTTCTTCAAGAGTGTAGAGTCGCTGATTAGTGTGCTTATTTTTTTCTGTGTGGTGTGATGTGTGTGCTTCGAAGGTGATTCCATATTTTAGTGTCTCGGTGGTGTGGGGTTGTGATTACATATCTACTTTTATGTTACGGTTTTTAGATTGTGTGAGTGCTATCGTTCAGTCAAATTAACTCATCGACCCTATCGTTTCAATCCTTTTCAGCTACAATTTGCATCTCCAAGAGCGAGACATGCAAACGATATCTTTAAATATTCCGTTTACATATTATGCATCATACGCTTGACATTTCTCTTTATGCTCGTGGAGAGTGTCAACGTTTAGCTGTACTTCATATCTCCATCTCTTTGTTCCGCTTCTTCTGCAGCAATTCCTTGTGAAGAATTCTGGCATCGGTGATATTCCCAAGTAACTTTTCTGTTATCATAAATTTTCATGAAAATCATATTACAGCTTCCACTGTATATCTCTGAAGAAATCCGCTTATTTTATCATTATAGTGGATTACAGCTTCCGAGTCTGGTCCGTTTATTTTACCACGTGATAGAGCGGAACGTTTCGGTCGCAGAGCAAAGACTCTCGGCTTTGACCTCGGGAATTGTCCACCTGCCCGCCCAGCTCGTTACGAAGTTTTTGTAGATTTATTTCTGAGCTCAGGCAATACAAATTATCGAGCGGAACGATTAGACTAAGCACTAAGTTGTTGCGCCAACAATGTTCAGATTGGGTGGTGTCGGATCAAGTATGGCTGAAGCGCTACGAAGCCCAATAGCCGAATTAACAAAAGTTATCAGACAAAGATATCAGTTATCAGTTATGAACGAAGATCCCGCACAATTTACGAGGAAACTTACGAATGTTAAGTTTCCTCATTTTTTGCACACGGAAACTATTGCCATAAATAATATATCATGGCATCATGAACTATACATTGTCACATGTGCAGTGGAAGTAGAAATGTCGAGTATGGGAAGAAGTAAGGGAATGGGCAGACAACTAATGATTTTTTGTCAAACACTTGTTTATTGGTAAACAGAACTTAAAGAATAAACTGCAACTTGCATTATCTTAATCAATCACTTAAAGAAAATCTTTTTCCATTACACTTACTAATTAAGGATAGCCAATACACACTTGCATAATCCTAAATTTCCCAATTACTTACAACTACGATAACATGCAAAACATGGATAAATACCAAATAAAACTCAATTGCTCTGAGGATATAGATAACACTATCAATGACTCAATTCTCTAAGAGTTCCCTTAATATTTCCTTTATCTCACTTTTTATCATGACAATCAAGAAGTCTTGTAAATCTAAATATTTCTTTCTACTTACAATTACATAGTTTCAGACATCTGCAGATCTATGATCACCTTTAAATCCAATCTTGAACACAAAATACTTTTCACTTTAAACAGGCCATTATATTATTTCACACAACACATTTCTCTCTGAAGCACAAAACAAACACACTTGAAGATAATCCGGATCGAGTAGCGAGTGAGTCCACTGGAGGTCTCAAAATGTCCTCACTAAGTTCAACAGAAGATTTCAAATATGTAGTTGTCTTCTCTCTCTCAACGTTAGGTTCTTGACCATGCTAATCGCTTGAAGAAAATTCCATCTCTTACTTCCAATCGCTCTGAAGAATGTTGAGGTTCCACATCCGATGATAATTCTACAATATGATGAGGCTATCAATTTTCTATTCATAAACTTCATTTAAACATTTTCGGTAGATTTGTCCAATATAATACCGAGGAGATACATCTTTCTTTTACCGGGAGATTCTTAAATTACTTCATTGATGAGTCTGCATATTTAAATTGGCAGGAGAAGCTATTCGATTTGTTAACTAACTGCGTATTCTGGACATAACCCCCCTCCAATGTTCCTTCATGCCAGAACTCCTACGGACCTCTTTATTGTCCTGTTCCTAATTGTCCCTATTAATGACGACAACGATGATGAGTGATGAGCTCTCACACGCTTTGATTACGGAAGGAGAGGCCACCAGACAGGGCCTTCTCGAAGTAGGCCCTGCACCAGATCGCTTTAACGGGCTGCGGGAGTTTCGCAGCCGCCTTGGCGCATCTCGCCTGACCCTCCCCCTCAATCAGCCGGAGCAGAGAGCGCTCAGCTTTCCCTCGACTGTCAACTTGTTCAACTCATGACGACACATAAAGTTTCGTTTTCCCACATTCGTATTTATACTCAACACGCATCCGGTCTCCCTTTCCTATTCTCATTCTATAAAAATCCAAAGTGACTAAACTCAAAAAACAACAATGATTTCAAATACCACATGAAATCCATGACACAAACTATCTCTCAATAAATTCAATATTCCTATTCATCAAAGAATCCAAAAACCAATATCATCTATATCTATTTAAATTCCAAAGAGACAGTCTCTTCCTGTCATAGCACTACCCCTCCCTGTTATTTCACAATTGTGGGCTTTCGATTTATATCCAAAATTATAATCCTGAATTCTATTAACACAATAGATCCCTACTACAAAAACACTTATATGACCTTACTCCCACTGTAAATCCGAATAAAACTTGCTATTATTCCTGTGACCAAGTTTCTCATAAAATGAATTCATTACTTAACACGTGATAACGTCACAACGGCACCAAAATTACGCTAAACAATAGTAATTGTTTTTAAGTACACCTAGCACTGACATTGTCGCAAAAATGTCTCTTCAATGGGACATAACATCAAGCACCATAACGGCTAGCTAATAGAGCTTAGCCTCAATTATCATATAGTGACAAACGCTAAACGTGTAAGGGGCCTGTTTAAACGTGAGCGCAATAGCTCTCCTTGAATGAAAATAAATGGCTGAAGAAAGTTTAAATTAATACTAACGCATGCTGCTTGCCCCTATGCGTAGATCCACACAAAAATATTAAGCATGTAAGGGGCCTGTTTATGCTTGAGCGCAATAGCTCTCCTCGAATGCAAATAAGTGGCTGAGGAAAGTTTACATTAATACTAACGTAAGCTGCTTACCCCTAAGCATGGAATCACACAAGGTCAAAGTCCAATGTAGTGAAACGCAGACGCCTAAATTTTACTAACTATTGATGTCCGTGTAGATTTTTAGAAAACAATTAATAGCTCACTCCGGAATACGATAGGAAACAACTGCTTCTTAACTTGGACGTGAAGGAAAAATTATTAAGGAATCCCCGAGCGCAAGAGCTCATCTGAGTAAATTAGATAATCCACGACGAGCAAGACCAAACAGATATTCCCACGACGGTTCTATGATGCCGACGTCTTCCTCGAGATATCCGCTTACGCCCAAAGGAAAAATTCCGAAGCACTTATAGTTCACGTTATTGAAACGCACCAAATTCTGTGTGGCGTTGAATTGAATATCACAAGACGATAATTCGAAAAACACTAAATGTTTCAGCGGCGAACACGGTAAGCCTGGCTGAATCCCAGTATGGCTAGCAAATGCAAACGACGCTTCGCTATCTGCTATTCCACTTTCGTTGCTCCGGGTTTTTAGTTTCTCAATTCCATGTTCTTAACATTTTATTTTTACAGCACTATCTGAAGCTACCGCTCTTTTCGGTTCCTCGGAATCAACTGCCTTGACTCCTTCCTCTTTTTCTGCTTCGCTCTTCCTGGCCAAACCATTTTTTCCACTTGAGGAAGGCGATCGGGCTGCTTTGTGGAGGCTTCCCCGCCAGCCACTTATGCTCTCCTCCGAATCGCCTGGCGTTGTTCTCCGATGTCGCGGCCGTTATCGTAGGATAAATGTACCTCGTTTCGTACTGCTTCCGAACGGACCGTGACATACACCTTGCACTATTTTTCACCACCGACATCGAGACATTTGTCGTGCATGCAATCAGTTTGAAGAAAGAATAGCAGCAGGCAGGCGTGCCCGTGGCTATCCGATCTTATGCGAGCCTTGCTGCGTGTGGTTTTGCGTTGTCGTCCAAGAGCACAACACCTTCACTCAAGAGGCCTGGTCTCTTTCGTCGAATGGCGGACCTGAGTTTGGTGAGAGTGTCGCAATAGCATGCCGCATTGATGGTCTCTTGATGGAGGAAATCAATGAAAATCACATTTTTCGCGCCCCAGAACACTGTTGCCATAATCTTTCCTGCGGAGGGGGACACTTTGAATTTTTTCCTCACTGGTGAACTGGGATGCGACCACATTGTCAGTACACGTCTGTCTGCCAACGTGATTTGTAGTCGAATAGCTTCGGACACGCCTGTCTGCTGCTACTCTTTCTTCAAATTGATTGCATGCTACGACAAATGTTTCAATGTCGGTGGCGACTATGTAGAAAAATAGTGCAAGGTGTATAGTTTATGATGCCATGCTGTGCTTATTTATATTTGGTAATAAAGTTTCCGTTTGAAAAAAAAATGACGAAACTTACTTTCGGAACAACCCACGTATTACCAATTTTGTGTATACAGCGCAAAAAATATAAGGAAGAAGAGTGTGTGAGGTTCATACAAGGATACCTCAAAGTTTACAAGCTTCACGCTTAATCAACTTATTTTGTGTCGAAAATTTAAAAATGTGGCTTTCATTTTAACATTTTCGCGTGGTGAAACTCAACTATTAAGACGAACCGACCTGAAGAAACTAAAATTAAAAAAATTAATTAAGTATCGTTATCCAACGATATAAGGGTTTTAGCATCAAAATGTTACGAGCAGCAGCGGCTCGTGAGTATAATAAGTGGAGGGGCACTAATTTTTCAAATACAATGGTTGCAAAAATCCTAGACTTTTTCGTTCAAAAGTTATAGCCCAGGGGCCCCTGCCGGGGCTTCAGAGGTCTACATTAGTTTCCTTGTATATTGTCTATATTTTTTCAGTAACGCACTTTAATAGTAAAAAATTTCAGGTTCTCAGACCTTTTCGTTCAAATGTTATAGCTTGATTTGTATTTGGAGCCTCGCGGCCCCCGTGGGGCCCTAGAGGCTTAAATCACTTTTCTTGTATATTAGTTTTATTTCTTTAGAACCGCACTACAAATTTATGAAATTTCAGGATTTTACGCCTCTTTCTTCAAAAGATAAAAAGAACCATGAAATTCATACAAGTGGCCCCTGAGGGGCCCCGGGCCACCCTAGAGGATTCGCTATATTTTTCACACCGTCCTCTGTATAGGACCTACGTGTGTAAAAAATTTCAAGCCTCTACCTCAATCCTTTCAAAAGTTATGGCGTGTGACATACACACATCCATACGTACATACGAACATACACTACATGATCAAAGGAGTTGGGACACTCCTGTGAACACCTGGGGTGTTTCTCCTGGACTGGACTGGGCCCGCTCATCAAGGTGGACGGAAACCTCAATGCTGATGGCTCATTCTGGATAACGGGGCACTGCCAGCGCTGTGGGAACACTTCGGTGACGGGCCATTCCTCTTCCAGCACGACAATGCGCCTTGCCACAAAGCAAGATCCATATCCGACTGGTTTGACGAGATGCGGGTTGAAGAACTGGATTGGCCCGCCTAGAGTCCTGATCTCAACCCATCGAACATCTTTGGGACGAATTGGAACGACGTGTGAGATCCAGGATGGTTCGCCCTACATCTGTCCAGGAACTGACCACGACACTCGTCGAGGAATGGAGGTCAATACCTGTGGACACATACCGTAAACTTGTGGACAGTATGCCATGTAGGATAGAGGCAGTGATAGCAGTTCGGGGTGGTCCTACACGCTACTGATTGAAGCTTTTTGCGGCTTTACGCTGGAGCAACAGGTATCCTAACTCCTTTGATCATGTAGTGTATGTTGATGGACGTAAACAAAATATTTCTTTGATGGCCTTTCAGGTACCTATACGCATATAGACAAAGTTAATTTTAATTTATTGCCTCTGCAAAACTTTGACTTAATTTTTGGCATTCAGTGGATTCAAAAGGTGAATGCACTCTTTAACTGGAAAGAAAGTGTGGCCAAAAAATCAAAGATAGAAGGCACTGACTGCCGCAATGGAGCGATAATTTACCTAATTATCTAATCTCAGCATAAGAAATCAATCAGTTGATGCACGCGGGGGAAAACAACGGTATGTTCGTATTGTTTCTTAAAGAAAGGGTGGTCGATAAATATGTGTCATCTCACGAATCTTGTAAATCTCTAATTCCAGAACTCTTCAGAGAGGAACTACCGCCAGATCTGCCACCTAAAAGAGGCATTGTAAGGGTATTCCAGTTTTATAGAGCATTTGTTCATCGATCAATCGATCATAGAACGTATTGTCTACGTGATGTAATACAGCTGTTCTGAAATGGGCCGGTGCTCCGTCGTGTTGGAACCACATAATTCTTCGGACACCCAAGGGAATCTTCTTAAGCAACTCTGGCAAAACTTGTTGTAAGATTTCAAACACATTGGCTTTTAAAGTTCCGGAGGCAAGTATGGTTCAGCGACATTATTTTTGGAGAATCCCTGCCCAAACATTAACGCTGAATGTCCACTGATGACTATGAGAAACGGAAGACCAGGGATTATGTATTTTCTAAAGATGAGCATTATGAGTGTTACGAATTCCTTGACATCGAAAACTCTACATCCATTGCACTCTGTTGCAGAAACTGTTGAGCAAATTGCACTCGAAGAGAATAGTGCAATCGAGAAAATACTTTATGATTAAGGACACGAGTGTTTGGAAATTTGTCGTGGTAAATTCGGACTACAGCTTTTCAATTGCTATTTGCAGCTTCTTATGCCAGATGCATATGTGCCATCTCTGCCCATGTAAAAGGTTCATTTTTCCGACCAGAAATCTCTGTTGCTTTTTCCCGAATGAGGAAGTGGATATTCAACTAAATTACTTAAACAGCTAATGCGCCTTTTTTCTCGAATGGAATAACTATTAATTAATATTAAAATTCATGGACATAAAATACCATCATTTGTCTCAAATGCATGGCTTTGAAATTTTTGTTTCTGTATAAGGGATTCATTTGCGATCCCCAGTTTATTGGTAAAATATATTCAAAATAAGGTCTCTTATCACCCCTAAAGGTTTGTACTACAGAGTTCGCAAACCCCTGTATATCAGTAATGATCGTAGCGGAAAAATAAAGCTGAATAAACATTCTCAGATATTCTCGACTGCATTTTTGATATATAATTTAGAACGCCAATCTCCTTTAAAAGAATTAGAAGAATGCAGCCGTTTATTCAAGTGTGGATACTTAGAAAACAAATTTCCCCCCATGCTCAAAAGCTTAGGAAGTGCACCTCCGTGATTGCCGAACGGGAGAATGGTATGGTAAAAAGTATAAAAAGATGATTTTAAAAGACTTTGAAAGAGTATTTTGGCAGATATCATGGAAATTAATTAATACGCAGCAATATCGTAATTTACTGTTTCCAACGGGGTAAGTTATCTATCCGTGCGAAGCTTTCAGACACACTTTATAGCTGTAGCCTTGCCGTCTACGGCGTACTGCTCGACACTTTCCCCGGAAGCAATTTTTTTCTCTTCAAAAAAAAAGCAGTGCCATAAACATAGAAGTGCAACATTATAAACATTCAAAGAAAAAATTCATTATTTTTAATATGAAAAATTATGATTTGACAGATTCAGTAACTGTGTATTCCTGAATATTTGCTAGAATTATGGCTACTGAACTGTGGAGTCCCACTTTATTAAGCAAATGATTAGTATTCCACATCCACGCAGTCAAGAAGATTTACTAAAATTGGATTTTGAGAACCCCAAGAGGCGTATTAATTTAGAACAAGCAAGCATTTTAATTTCATTTGCACTCATTACTGAGTGAAATTACAGCAGATTCTTCCGTCACGAACAGAAACTCCAGATGCTAAAAGCAAGAATAACAGCCCTTTACTGCTTCAGGTTATAGGAACGTTGTGCTGCTGCAAGTTGCATTTCTCCACAGGTCTGGCCACTTAGCGTCGGACGAGCCATTCTGTTTCTTTCGTGGGATATGCCCAATAAAATGGCCGGGCAGTGATCAATGTAATTTATCTGACCTACAAAGAATTAGATTAAATTCAATTTGGTACGGTTCGGTGAAGTTGTTCTTATGTGTGAACATTTTCAACTTCCACTAAACATTATGAAGAAATAAAAATATTTTGAATACACAAAATTATACCGGGTTATCCAAAGTGTGTTACATTTTTTTACATTTTTTCATGCAATTTTGTAGAACAATTCTTTGATAACAATTTATGTTTTATGATACGAGGTCTGTTCAAAAAATACGTAGACTGACGTCATAAAAAAAATATACTTTATTCAGAAGTTACACATCTGGGTCCCCTCCCCGACGCACACACTTATCCCAACGGTGTTTCCATTTTTGGAAACAGTCCTGGAACGCTTTTTTTGTGATGTCCTTCAGCGCCTTCGTCGCATTTGCCTTTATGTCGGGAATCGTCTCAAATCTCCTTCCTTTCAAAGGTCTTTTGAGTTTGGGAAACAAGAAGAGTCACAAGGAGCGAGGTCAGGTGAGCAGGGTGGGTGAGGAAGAATAGTGATCGAGTGTTTGGCCAAAAACTCTCGAGTTCTGAGGGCTGAATGGGCTGGAGCGTTGTCGTGATGAAACAACCAGTCACCTCTCGTCCACATTTCTGGCCTTTTCCACTCGTCCAGTGGCAGTTTTTCCGAGTTTAACACAAAATTTCACAGCAACTCTTTGCTCGTTCAAGTCACTCATTCTAAAAATCCGCCAAACGAAAAAAACACGCTTCACAAACAACCGCGTAGCTAATCAACCAATACTGATATTTGCAATCAAAAAACTGCCTTGTAACCAGCGGATCTGTCAGAGGATGGCGACACCAAGCGATTTTGATTGGGACCAACAGGGCCCGCGCAATTCAAACAGTCTACGTATTTTTTTGAACAGACCTCGTACATCGGTTACGGATTCAATGTGTTTGCCTTTGAACATCGCACGTTGTTTTGCTAAAGAATTCGTCACGGCAAAATAGTTATTATTAGGACCGATAGGTACTTATGTTTTCACAATGTGCGTCCGTCCGTCCGTCCGTCTGTCTGTTGGTGCTCTAGCCTTTGAACGCTTCCGAATTTTCGACTTCGTTTTCGCTATTCGACAACTTAGGGAAATCGGAAGACTGAGTTCTTTGGTGGAAAAAATCGGTGAACTATTTCTGGTTCAAAAGGTCACAAATAATATAGGGGACCACGTTTTTCACTATACAATTCCATGTATAAATGGCCTGTGCACTGCCAAATGCTGTTCTCCCTTTGGCAT
This sequence comes from Rhysida immarginata, assembly GCA_023313115.1. Classification (NCBI taxonomy): domain Eukaryota; kingdom Metazoa; phylum Arthropoda; class Chilopoda; order Scolopendromorpha; family Scolopendridae; genus Rhysida; species Rhysida immarginata. Next base: position 96,265 of record JAHWFO010041954.1, on the reverse strand, counting down.
TCCATAGATAAAACAGAGAAAAGGCATGTGAATTAAGTGAAGATACCTGATGGTCTTGCTTGATGGTCAATATCAGTCAGAAGTGGTTCAAGGGTATGTGGTTTAGTGGGACCATTATGGTTCACTGGAAACTTTCAATGCTAAGATATGGCAAGTATTACATCAAACAGCTTGGAATAACATGTCATGGTTGAATATTAAAATAAAATTAATGATTATATAAGAGTAGGAGTTTGTGATAAAGTATATTAATTAAAAAATAAATAAAAACTCCATTTAATTAAAAGAAATATAAATAAAAATAAATAATAAAAACAATGAATAAAAGTCACCCAATGGAGAAATGCAAAAGTTGAAGTGGACGAAACATAATAGAAACAAAGGTCTTGTGGAGCTTATGTAGGTAATGATTTTACCTATGCTTGGAGACGCTTCTCCAGTTAATAATTATTATTTTTTATTTGAGCTTATGTAGATGAAACAGAGATGAAACACAGATGAAAAGAAGGTCTTGTGGAGAAATATTACACGAAACACAGGAAGGCACACAGAAACTGTGTTTCATCTACATAAGCTCCACCAGACCTTTGTTTCTATTATGTTTCGTCCACTTCAACCTTTGCATTTCTCCATTGGGTGACTTTTATTCATTGTTTTTATTATTTATTTTTATTTATATTTCTTTTAATTAAATGGAGTTTTTATTTATTTTTTAATTAATATAAAATTAATGATAATCGAATTGGTTCCAAGGCAGCTGGTTTAGTGGACCCATTATGGTTCATTGGAACTTTTAATGCTAAAATATGGCATGTAATATATCAAACGATTGGAATGATGTACCATGAATGAATATAACGTAAAATTAATGATAATCGAAATTGGTTCCATGATTCGTGTTTTAATGATACCATTATGAAACCACTGGAAACTTTCAATGCTAAGATATGGCATGTAATTACTTCCGCCTTATATATCAATAGTTAGTGTTAGGCAAATTTTAACAATAGCTGGTAGCTAATCATTCCTTCAATGGTACATGCTTACGTAGAAAAGCGTTGGCAATGGTTTATGAAGAAAGAGCTGACCCTTACACAGAGCGCTTCAACAATTAACGCTTATTTCATTAAATAGAAATGCTTACAAATTAAAGGATTCGTATATGTTCTGATCTATAGAGAATTGCTACATTCTCCATTTAACTTTTCAGGTAGTTTTATTCAGTTTGAACTATACATTCCCCTTAGAAGTACGCCTTCCTTAACAACCTCATGTAATTCTTAGCAACGAAAGGTTTCTTTAAAAATCAAATCCTATCGGTCCTGGGCATTTCGGTTGCCTAACTTGTTAGTTTCATGAAAAAATGTAACACACTTTTAGATCACCCGGTATATTACTAAGTTGATTCTTTATATAAATAAGGATAAATAAATTTGATGTTATTTGAAATATGAATTCAAAATCATTCAAAATCATGATTTAATCCGTAATATTAAGAACATCATCTGAGGAAAAAATAAATTGAAATAATGGAACGGTACATTCCCACAGACTCCCACTATGTCATTCTGTTTGGGGGGGGGGGGGGGGCCCGGAGAAGATTTGAAAACCTTAGTATCTTCAAAGGTTTACAATTTCACATGAAATGGTACATTCGCACAGGCCTCCCAATTTGTCATGTAAAGAAGAAAAAAATGAAAAAAAAAATTTTTTTGCTGGGGAGTTTATTAAAATACAAAATTAGCTCATCAGAGCCAAACATTTTATCTACATTATTGGTCTCATTGAGTGGAGTCCGCGCACTTTCTTGACTTTGGTTCGCTGATAGCCATTTCTTCATTTTTTAGATAATTTTTTACCAATTTACATAAAAACGCGCAAAATGAATAGTTTAAGGATCCCTCTAAAGAAAATTTTTTTTCTGGTGGGGATGATTTGGAGGGGCGGGGAACATTAATAATTGGGTCATAAAACCAAACAATTTATTTACAAAAATTATTCGTCTCAATGAAAGGAATCCGTACATGGGGAAATTTATTGACTTTGGTTCGCTTTGTAAGAACGTTACAGCCACTTTTTCTTTTTTTTATGTCTAAATAGGCTTAACTAATTGTCATAAAACATACTTCAAGGCACAATTTAAAATCCTTCCTAAGTAGGTATTAATTTTCTTTGCTTCTGGTGTTAGCCGTTTCGGAGAAGTTAGCTGCACGAAATTGGTCACATACAGACGGAAGGTTTTTTTTCCTCAAAATTTCAATATATTTTCTCGAATCATGGGTTTTTATGTCGATTTCAGGGGGAAAATATTTTGAGTTGGGGAAACACAGGTCGGTCAATGAGAGGAGTCCGTACATGTCGATTTTGACTTTGTTCAAGTCTGTAATCGACTTTTGTGCGCTGATATAAAAGCTACAGACATTTCTATATTTTTAGAAAACGAAATTAATATTTCTTAAAAGGTTTAACCAATTTTCATAAAAAAAAATACGTCAATGCACAGAAAGAGGGACCTTACTTGATAAATATTAATTTAGAGCAACTCTCTGATCATGCATTAATTTCATTTTCTTCTTTTATTTGCCGTTTCAGAGGAGTTAGCTGCACAACTCGTGCGTACTCTATCCTTCCACTTTTCGTCGCCCAATTTTTATTCAAATATATTTTTGTCAATTGATTGCCTTGAGGCAGAACTGATTTTTGTTTATTCTTTTCTGTGTATCTGTCGCTTACTTCAGAGTGTACTTTAAGATCTATAGATAATTGAGTAGTATGTACGTGTATCCGATTGTTATATTGAGCGCTTAAAACACTTTAACCTCGGCTAAAAATGGAAGGAAAAATGGAAGGAAAAATTCTGCGACCTGGGTTCGAACCAGGAACCTCGGCTATCATGGCCGACGCCTCTACCAGTTGGGCTATCACAAGGTGTCTTAAAGACAACCAAGTTGTCACGGTTGAAACTCCAATGGGAGGCGGGCACCCGGCTCACAGATCGAGAATTTCTCCTATCCAACCATCAGAAGCTTGGCTGTCCGGGTGTCTGCGATAGCCCAACTGGTAGAGGCGTCGGCCATGATAGCCGAGGTTCCTGGTTCGAACTCAGGTCGTAGAATTTGTCCTTCCATTTTTCAAAGGAAAAATTATTACATCATATTTGGAGGTTATCTCCAGTCTATATTTAATTATTTACTCCTTAAAGCAATCTTAAACAATCAAAAGTTGCTTTGGATAGCGTCGAGTTTTGCCAACACCTCCTAAAAAGAAAGCCTGTGTACTGAAAATTCATACATTGTTACATCATCATAAAAAGGCATTGTTAATCGTATTTCTACCAATAATAAGCCTTAAATTATGACTTCATATCACGGTCTATAGATATTCATGGTCATCGAGCACCATTGTTAAAATAAAGCTAAAGTTTCTAGCTCCCGGTAGGGCGGGAACTCTATTGAAAAGTGGCGCAGCATGTACAATCTGCCCAACTGCACCTGCAGCGCACCCCGATCGGCAGACAGAAACTTTACTTTCGTATTCAATTTCAGTGAAAATCTCTATCGCAGGTTGCGGTCGGCTATAGTGCGATCTATGCGGCACTTGGCGCGATCTGTTTTCCTTAGCTTCTCGAAACAATGGAAAATGGCCGAAGCTCGATGACCATGAATATCTATAGACCGTGCTTCATATGATCATATAACAATGTATGAATTTTCAGTGCACAGGCGAAGCCGACGCGATCTATAAAAAGCTATGGCACTACGTCACTTGGCATTGTTGAAACGTCATGAAAACCGAAGGACATTTAGAAATATGAATTTTGTATTTTAGATAAATAAGTAAATACAGTTTAATAAAATGCATTACTACCAAACATGGGTCATTTACTTTTTTAATAAACCATTTCATTTTAGATTTTAAATATCCTTAATTTGTTTTTAAATTTCTTTTTGCATGACATCACAAAATCCATCTGTTTGCATGATGTCACCAATTCAGTGCCAAGGCTTGTTTAGATCGCGTCAGCTTCGGCACAAGCTTTCTTTTTAGGAGGTGTTGGTTTGCACGGAAGCCTGCTTCAGCAAACAATTCCCAGAAAGAAAGCTTAATCACTGAAAATTCGTAAGTAGTAAGGGCAGCACTTTGGGTACCAAGATGACCTTTGACCCCATGGATCTGGGTACCAAGATGGCGGTAGTTGACCACGCCCACCACGCCCTCGCCTCAGGCAGTGGTACCCCAATTGGCACCCACGTGACCCTTTTTATCAGCAGAGATAAGATGAAAAGATAAGTCCCCTTCGTCCGCCATTTTGGTTGCCATGGCAACGGGGCGGCCATTTTAGATGAAAAGATAAGACCAGCTGGTTGCCCCCTCCACCCACCATTTTGAGAAACGGTGGGCATTTCTGTTTTTCTTATAATTTTTAATAATTTTTATGAATTTTTTTAATTCTTTATTAAATACTGATAAAAAGATAAGAAAGATGAAAAGATAAGAAAAAAGAAAGACAGAAAGAAGAAATGGAAAAAAGAAAGAAAGAAAGAAAGAGATAGAAGGAAAGAAGAAGATACGAGAGAGAGAGAGAGAAAAAAGAGAGGACAGTGGAAAGAGAAGTAGAAGGAGAAGTGGTTTTTTGGGGGTACGCTGCCTCTCCCTCCTACCTTGTGCATGGTGTTGGTGGTCCTTTACCGCCTGTTATGTCGCCAGAGCGCTCTAGTGGTGACATACCAAGGGTTCTGGTCCATAACCGAATCACCACGGCTCTTATGGCCATGGCATAAGGGGGTGCAGATCAGTCCCCTTCGAGGCTCAAAGCGACGGCTGCCCCTGTGTGTAGCGGTGGTGCTTGGCATCTCAATGGATTGTTATGACTACCTAAGCTTAGCCCGCCACTTTCTGCACAGGTACCAGCGCCCTGGTCGAGTCTCGGAGTGCCCCGTCAGCCTCAACCTACCGCCTGCCTGCAAGGCGTGGGTGGACCAGAACCCTTGGTATGTCTCCACTAGAGCGCTCTGGCGACATAACAGGCGGTTCAGGACCACCGACACCAAGCACAGGGTGGAAGGGAGAGGCAGCATACCCCCCAAAAAACCACTTCTCCTTCTATTTCTCTTTCCACTGTCCTCTCTTCTTTCTCTCTCTCTCTCGTATCTTTTTCTTTCCTTCTCTTTCTTTCTTTCTTTCTTTCTTTTTTCCGTTTCTTCTTCTTTCATTTTTCTTATCTTTTCATCTTTCTTATCTTTTTATCAGTATTTAATAAAGAATTATTATTCATAAAAATTATTAAAAATTATAAGAAAAACAGAAATAGATGCCGTTTCTCAAAATGGTGGGTGGAGGGGGCGACCAGCTGGTCTTATCTTTTCATCCAAAATGACCACCCCGTTGCCATGGCAACCAAAATGGCGGGCGAAGGGGACTTATCTTTTCATCTTATCTTTGCTGATAAAAAGGGTCACGTGGGTGCCAATTGGGGTACCTCCGCCTGAGGCGAGGGCGTGGTACCCAGATCCATGGGGTCAAAGGTCATCTTGGTACCCAAAGGGCTGCCCTTACTGCTTTCGTACATTGTTACATGATCATAAGAAGTCATAATTTCTAAGTCATAAGAATCTGGCTATCACACTCGTCGCCTTTACCAATTAGGTTATCGCAGACATGCTAAAGTAATGCTGTCTCAAGTCTCCTAAAAACTTTAAGATAATGAAGATAGAAACCCAATGATAGGGCAGGCTTGCCGCTCGCAGATCGGATTCCTTCTTTCCAAACTATCAGAAAGCTGATGAACACACATAAGAAATTATAAATAAAAACCGAGCTTCTACCTTGTAGTCTTTAGGACACATGGAGACACCATGTCCGCAATAACCCAATTGGGAGAGGCGACAAGCGTGATGCTCGCGGTTCCTAATCGAATCCAACTCGCGGAATTTTTCCTTCCATTTTTTCCAGTAATTAATATGAGGGTAAATCAATATATAAGTCGCAAAATGAAATATCTTTAAATTGATGCATGTGAAATTATGTTATGAATATCAGTCGATATGACCCCATATAGTATAGGTGGTTGGTTGGTTTATTAGAAATTTTTGGCGTCGACTACTAAGGTCATTTTGCGCCTTTTATACAAGTTATATCTGTACGCAGCCCGGGACAAACACAAACATCCATCCCACGGCGGGATTCGAACCCACGACCAGGCGGACTCGAGAGCTAGAAAGCCTACGCCCTAGACCTCTCGGCCATTTGGCCGGCCTGTATAGGTGGTAGCGCCACCGTGTAATGTATACGGCGCTGATAGTCTCGTTCACGTGAGGCGGTGAGTCATTCGATTGTCAAGTGGGTAAGATGGCAGGTGTGTTATCTGATTGTTCCCATGATGAACAACGGGCCGTAATTCGAATTCTGTGGACGCAGGGCAAATCTGCTGAGCAAGTGTACAAAGAAATGTTATCTGTTTACGGTAACAAATGTGTATCCAGGAATCGTGCAGATGCGTTACGAGATGGAGATCTTCTGTTGGATGACAACTCTCGTCCACACAATGCCAATTTCACATTGGTTCACATACGGTCCCTAGGTTGGGAACGACTGGAGCATCTGCCCTTCACCTCTTCGGCCCACTGAAGAAATACCTGGGTGATCATCAGTTCCAGGATATGGAGAGGTTTTTGGGAGGTTGCCAGTTGGCTACGACATCAACCACAAACCTTCTACGCTGCTGGCTTTGAGGGACTCGTAAAACGTAGGATAAGTGCCTAAATGTTCATGGAGATTACGTTGAAAAATAAACTAAATTTCATCAGGTAACTATTTCAACTTTCATTTCTAAGCCGTTTTGCGACTTATATTTTGACTTACTGTTGTATCATTACCTTATTATTGGATCATTAACTCCAGTTTTGATTTACTACTTTATTGTACAAGTATTTTGAAATAAACTGTCATATTTCTCATTAAATCTGTGTGGATCAATTACATATCGGGGAATGATGATTGGGCTCACTAAAACTATTTTGGTCTAATGTTAGGATGTATAAGAAAATGTATTTTAGGCTTATGATTACGTCGCAAATTAATTCATGAATTAGGCTCATGATTACGTCGCTATTAATCTTCTGAGATGAGTTTAGCTATGTCTATAATTTCTAAACGCACATAATGTTAAATTTTATGAAGTGCAACCTTTTCATATCAAAAATAATCAGTCCTTGCTTTTGGTCCTAACTAGTCATTGAATGCACAAGCAAAGTTCATTTGAAGGACATTTCAATGGAATGGAATTTTAAAACCTAAAAAAATGAAATAAGCAGCAAAGTTTTACATAACTGCACTGATGTCAAAAGTGCTTAATATGTCACTATTTATTCCATTATTTATGAGAAACTTTGACCTCATTTCTGAGCTCCAAGTGCACGTTAAATTTTAAAAAATTAAAAAGTAAGCAAACGCCCAGAAGTTCTAAAGGTTAATGATGCAAAGAATCGCTCAAACAAAAGTTCTCCTTGTCTTTATCTCTAAGAAACAGTTATTCGAAGCTAATTTTTTATAGAAAATGTATATTGGAAAAAACAATTCATCATCTAACATTCATTTTGTTCTTGGTTTTTGTTTTCTTTTATTTGCATAACTGTATAAAAGTTATAATTTCTTTAATTCTAACAAAGAAGGGACACTTTTCAATTATAAAAACAAACAAAAATAATTATCCAGATTCTAATACATTTAAAAACCTAGTATTTGCAAGATTTTTAATATAACATCTTCAAAAGAACAGGTTAAATTTTGTTTTATATTTTCAAATGAAAAGTGCGATGTTTCGATTTCAACAAAAATGCAGAACGAGTCAAAAAGAATGTTACACTTCTAACATTTATTACGGATGAAATACGTATGACAGAGGAATTTGCAAAGCAGCAATAGAAAGAAAATTTCACAAAGTTTTATTTTCATTACAATGATTCAATATGAGAGCTCCGTTTAAGTGATAATCCTGCATTCACAGCATATCCCCGTCTATGACACTTGTTCAAAGCCAATTTTGATGCACCTTCATATTCTGAGAGATCTTTTGGCAGGAGTTATAGACAGTGTCCTTCACATAACCCCAAAGACAAAAATCACTAGGGATCAGTTTAGGTGATCTTTTAGGCTATTGGCAAAGCTCTGTAGTGCAATGGAGCGGCCGACCAACATAATTTCGGATAATGCAATGAGATAGGGCGAACATCAAACGAAACTTTATGAATTTTTCTTTCTATTTTATCTTACACAGTACATGTACTGTATATTAAATATTTTATAAACAATATATCATGGGTGGGCACGCTTGAAGTCAATGAGAGCCGCATTCCGGATTTTCATATATTATAGAGCCACATTGCGGTTTTTCATATATTATAAAGAGCTACACTATAGTTAGATAGTATTAAATACACCATCTCAAATAGCAAAATGTGAGTTACTTAGTCAATTTAATAAGAGTCAGTGAAAAAGTTTCTGAAAAAACAGGTTTAAGTTTTCAATGGGAGCCACACTTAACTCAACAAAGAGCCGCATGCGGCTCTCGGAGCCTCATTTGCCCACGTCTCCAATGTATCCTTAAGAGTATAGCATTCTTTTTGACTCTTCTTGTATAGATAATGTCTAAGCTGCCTAACCTAATCTTCAATGGCTTTATTCCTCTTTGTTTCCTGGGAGACTAGTTTTTAAAATATTAGGGCGCTGTTTCCCGTTTTACGGTATTCAATTCTTCATTGGCCCTTCTTTATTGAAACTCATCCTTATTCCATTGCATGATTTATCTCGTGAAGTGCATGTGCTCTTGTTGTGAAATAGAATTATGTGCACTTAATTGCTCTTATTTTTATGAATCCACTTATGAAACTCTACGATTTATACCAGTTGCCTCTGGGGTTTTTTTACAATCCAGTTTCTGAATATTGATGTTATTTATTTTATGGAAATTTGTTTATAAATCTTTTCAAAGCCTAGACCGTTATTCTTCGCCAATATTCACTCCATTACTCACATCTCTGATATTATTCTGGAAAAAAATTTTCAAAATATTTCAGACCTTCATATTAGTTAGAAAGATGAATCAATCGTTTTTACCTTTTTGAACAAAATGACTGAATAATTAATTCATGATAAATGAACCATTTATTATGAAAATATAATTTTGGTAAAAATTGAGAAAACAAATAATTTAGACATAAATGTAAGAATAATAATATAATAATTTTATATATTGTATATTGTAAATATATACAGAGTGTTCAAAAAGTCTGTTATCAGTCTCAATATCTCAATAACTAATGGGAATTTCCAGATTTCAAAAAAATTATCTTCCATCAAATCAATTATTTATATTACATTTCTTCCTTTAGCTTTGCGTTGGCTTATAGTTTTTAAATTTTTTTAACAATTTTTGAAACAGCACTTTGAATAAATCCAATCTAAAATACTATTTGGACCTGGGTTTTCCCAGCCAAACGCATTCCAACAATACGCTCTTTCTCTTTCTGTGAAAGATCACGTTTCTTCGCCATTGAAGGAAGCAATGTGTATACGTACTGAAAACGAAGAGTACAATACGTGCAACAACGTTTTAGAACTTTTCAAGGGGTATAGAAATGAAATATTCAGACTATTCCATTGTTATGAAACGGCGCTCGCAATATTCCATTAATTTGAAACGACCACTTTGCATTCAAAAAGGGATGAAGGCAGAAAAAAAGAGTTATCTTATTCATATTTCTTGGGGATAATGCTGAAATAAGGGACAATAAATTGATTTATACCGCAAATTATAAAGCTCCAAAGTTTTGGTGAGATCTGAACCTGAAACTTGGATAATCAACATCGTTTGGAATTAAATAATTAATAATATTTTAACTGGAGATAATTATCTTCAATAGAGTAAAGCCCTGACAGCCAAGGTTCCTGGTTCGAACCCAGGTCGCAGAATTTTACCTGATGCTTGGTAGGCTTATCTCCAATTATAATATCATTTATTATTTAATTTATCTGTGACTTCCACAAACTTTCAGATGGTTGGATAGGAGAGATTCTCGATCTGTGACCCAGGTGCCCGCCTCCCATTGAGATTTCAACAATGACAACTTGGTTGTCTTTAAGACACCTTGAGACAGCACGGCTGTCCGGGTGTCTGCGATAGCCCAACTGGTAGATGCGTCGGCCATGACAGCCGAGGTTCCTGGTTCGAACCCAGGTCGCAGTAGTCTTCCTTCCATTTTTCGAAAAGAAAAATCTTTATCATTTGGAATATTTCATTAAAATCAAATGAAGTTGTATGTTCATTTTATTTGATTTATTGAAACATAAAATATAACTATCAGTGTAAATTCAGGTAAATGAGGTAAGGGCAAACTAACAAATTCTTAGGCCACTTCCACGCCGCCTATATTGGATTGAAGATATTTATTTGAAACGGAATAGGCGTTTATCAATGCTTTCCAAGTCAATTACACAACGACAAAAGACGATGATATTCTCGCCGTTTGTTTTCCAGTTGTTTGTTGGTGTTTATCGACTTCTAGCGATTCCAATCAAATGCTTTGACAATCAATATGCCTACCAATGACTTGACCCACATATGGCATTCCAGCAGCAAAGTCAGACTTGCCGATATCAATACGCTTTTTGAAGTGACATGCCTCGTGATTTATGAATCGGTATGGCATATGCAACATGAAGCGGAATTTGTCTTCGTGTGCATGCCACATTTGAAGTTTTGAAGTTAACGAGAACGGGGGAAATGGAAATTGCCCCATCATAAAGTGTTGGTCCGGTGTATTTTTCAAACTTTACCAACACGCACAAAGGCAAACAGTTTGGTATCGTGTTGTCGATACTCGGAGTACAGACGATGTCCAACACTTCACAAAAAGTTCCATTGCACAATTCTTTTAACCTTGCGACCTTTTGCCAAGTGCAGATAAGAATGGAGACCGTGTGCTTCGTCAGATGATGCCTTCCGAGCAGTGTTGTTATTGTGTTCAGCATCAGTGAATGTAACATGAACACCTAAGTTATGAAGGCATGATTCGTTGTGTTCCGAAATTTCCCTATTGCGAGACATCAATGTAATGGCGTTGTAAATGGGTTTTCTCGTTAAGATTGTAACTTACAAATCTAGATTTTAACAGAAGTCAGCTTCACTTGCGAGACGATTGAGTAGTTCACGAGAAGGTGCCTGGTCTTCACCTACTTAACGCATAATTGTTGTTAAATGAATTACTTTTTTCAGTTGTTGGTAGACCAATTTTCTTTGAACAGCAAAAGTAGATGATGGATTCGGTTTGCTTATGAAGCAAACGATTGAAGTCGCCCAAAAGCAGCATTGCATATCCTCCAAGAATTTCATGTTGTTTTTCTGGGTTTGCTTGACGAAGTCGGTTGTCTATTTTGCCTAGCAAGTTCAGTCCAAGCATTGAGAATTCGTCAACAACAATTAGCTTGCTGACTGCATTGACAATTGAAATTCGCGTTCGGCTTCACCACATAGCACAGACATGAACGATAGTCGCACCGAGGAACACGTAGCTTAAATCGTATAGGATTAGGATGAGTGCAAAGCCATCGCTTGATGAAATATATAGCATTTCTTTTATTGGAGCGTAATCATGTCAAAACAACTCCAAAACAACTCCAATAAAAAGCATTTCTTTTATTGGAGTTTTAACGTCATCATGTCAAAACAACTAAACCAATAATAGCCAAATTTCGCACACGCTTAGTATGGTGCCTGAAGGTGGTTTGTATTAAAAAAAACGGACTTATGTGATGTCGTTGAAGAGTAATAAACGTTCTGGTTGAGCTCCGTGATGAGGTTACAATGGTAATCATTGGTTACCATTTTGCTCGGAGCGTCTAGGATTTTTTTTATTTTTCACTAGTCGCGTGTTTTTCATTCGCAGTCACATCGTTCTACAGGAAGGTTGTGTTTAACAGAATGAGTGTAAAGTTGAGTAGACGTAAAAGATTATTAATCAAATGCCTTTTGATTGAGGAGATGGTAGACGACGTATGGAATGAAAAGAGCCAAAAAAACACCATATATTTGAGCTCTTATTTATATCGAAAAAATCATTGATTCATTGATCTGAATTGCGAATAAAATGTCATGAACGTTTAAAAATCGATATTTTTTGACTACTTTGTGCACGAATTACACAATGTTGCGTAATATAGTTATTGAATACAGTAAAATTTTGTTCATTTTGTGGTACACTTTCGTCAAAAACTTTTACATTAAAAATTATATAAGTAATTATTAAATGAAAATACAAGTATTTAAATAACTAAAGAACAATTTGGTTTACCAACTTTATTGGCAATCTCAGACCATATATTGTCTTTGACCCTGTGATCCTTGTAGGACGCATGTGACAATGATTCGCCACTTCTTCGAGAAGAATTTCATCATCGGCGTGCAGAAAATGAAGGAGCCATAATGCACATAATCTTCTCACAACAAAAAACGTTAGCGACTAACGATTATATTCCCCCTTCTCCTGCACGACTATTCAAGACTTACGATCATCGTTGACGACTCTAGCGGCAGTCGCTCGGAGGAAATACAAAGAAATAGTGCTCAACGATCATCGTTGCACGATTGCGATAGTCGCACCGAGGAAAACGTACCTTTAGGATTCAGTTGCGAAATAATCGAAATAACAATAAATAAAATTGTAAAAATATATTAAAATAAGATTAAGGAGAAAACAAAAAATCATCATTTCTCCGGTCAAACACACATTTATAAGTGGCCCAAAAATAACTTAATCACTTTGAGAGCTGATAACGGTTTTATTAATGAACAGATTATATTATTTTAACAGGCTCTTATTGGCATACTACGGAAATATTTTCAATCATAAAATATGGAAATAAGGGTTAACATTTTTCATTGGATAACCTGCTGCATATGACTATCTTTATTTTTCTATCACTAAATTTAAGTGATGAGTACTTGGAGATAACTGTGGATAACGCCATAATAACCGGAAAGGAAACCTCTTATCCACAACGAGAATTTTTTTTTTTTTTTTATTTGTGGACAAGAGGTTTCTTTTCCGGTTATTACTAAATTTAAGTGGTTAACGATATTGAAAACCGCAGATTGAATCATTGGCTGTGAGATTTGAGGTATCTCTCTTCTGATGAAGTCTTTCATGTCACAGAAGATAAACACTGCTTTATAGAAATTCCTATAACCAATAGCTATACACTCTAACGGCCAAAAAACTATTTAAACTACTTTACATATTTTATGATTAGAAACGTTTCCGCGTTGTGCCAATATGAACATGCTAAATTATTATTAAAATCTCTTCATTAATAAAACCGTTATCAACTCTAAAAAGATAAGCCGTTATTTTTGGACCATCCTGTATATTAGAAAAATCTGTCTTCACGTTCGTAGCGCAGTTGCAATTGTTGGTAAATATCCAATCTTCTGGTAAATGTCAAAAAGGAGCAAACGCGGGATCCATCGTGCACAAAGTTTCCGGAATCCCAATTTTGCAATAATTCCCTGCACGCGCTCCTGTATTATGCCACACACGATTGATATCTGTCCCTGCATTATGCAACTATTCGCACTAATGATTTCATTGACACGATTCCAAAAGAGCGTCATCGGTTGCAGTATGCGGCTTTCCACGTCGTCCTTTGTCACACTAGTTGAGAGTTGCACCCGGTTCATTACGAGCACGAACAGATCAACGCCGCACAGTACCGATGTCGACGCTTTGATCGCCATAAACAGTCTTCAATCTCCGATGAATGTCTATCGTGGTGGGCACTTTCTGCAGTTAAAAAAATATTACAGCATGCTGCTTCAACATCGTGCTGTTACATGTTTCTGACTATATTTCAGATTGATTAGCGGTAGATATATGAAACTTGAGTTAGGGAAGCCGGGAAGTTAACTGAGCAGAATGTGTGATAACAGGTATTTAGAGTCATTACTTTTCGGCATGGTACATACAGACTGATAACCAGACACACTAACCGAATTAAATCAATAATACAGTTGATTCTAATAAGCGGCTTCCACTGCAACAAACTAGATGAAGCATTTGAGAATTGCGTTTAATTCATTACAAGAACTCAAATCAAAACTGATATTTTTATAAGATAATTGCCTAGCCTACATAGATACATGAATTTACTACTGAAAGGGGAGGCAACAAAATTTAATTTGCATTAAACTGATTTGTATTTTTTTAAATCAAAATGCATTCTAATTTCAGTATTCCACCTTTCTCTTTTCTATAAATTTATAAAAGGAGGGGTTCTTTCTCTTCTTTAATATTTGCTACGGAAAAGGAGGGGTTGATCGTTTGTAGGCGAATTACTTTTCTTGGCTTTCTAGAAAAACCCATTAGTCTTTTTAGGACAGGAGGGCGGTGGAGCCATTGTCAGGGGGATTCTGGATTCTATTTTTAGCTCCGTCAGAATAATAGCCGAAACACACACACACACACAGCGAGAGAGAGATAGAGAGACAAGGGAAAGAGGAGGAGGATGGGGAAAACAGAGGCTAAATTTAGTTTCCAAAGCGGTAGTAATCTTGTGTTCCGATGAAATTTGATCAACCATGTGCATAGCAAATGAAGTATTGCTCATTCCATTGAGACGACGGTCGCCCTGATTATGCGACCCAATAATAGTCATCTTCTTGATAACAAGAATGTGACACAACAGGAAGATACTCTTGATATAAATAGAATAAAAATTGATGCACCGTTCTATTAATATAGAGAGATCTATATATAGACTAAGTTGAAAAACAAATTTAGCAAAAAATTTCTGTCGCACAAGGTTAAATCAAGTCAAGTGGATTTATATTGAATAAACATGACTAGCTCTTCATTATGCAATGGCATTTTCATTCTTAAACAAGATGATTCTTTGTTATAAATGCGCATCATTTTAATGGATGTATGAATGGATCTTTGTGATGACACGATTATTATTATTTTTTATATTATTATTATTATTATTATTAAAGTGGGGACGAATGAGACAAAAAACAATTTCCTAATTTTCCTGATCTCAAAAATAGTTTAATAATAGTAAGAAAGTATTAAATTATAATATGGATTAATATTACTCTTTCGTATTTTACGAAAAATGATTAGATGTTAAAATCTATCTATATACAGGGTGATTATAACTAAAGTGACACCATTTAAACCCTTCTAGCGGCCGTTCTGGTAATCAGATTTTGCGAAACTTGAGATATATGTTATAGAGAACATGGGGAAGAGAATTTTGCAATAAAAAAAAATTAGTTCACATTTTGACCGCTGCGCCATATTCGCAGGAACAATAACAAAAACAAGTTTAAAGCAGAGAAATTTATAAAATCAGAGCATTTGTTCAATGTGCATTCCATTTGTGTCAATGACATGTTCAAAGCGCATTATTGCATGTTCCACAGTAGAGCGAAGGGTTTCCTGAGGAATCGCAGTGATATGGCGTGTTATGATTGCTTTCAATTCAGGGACAGTCCGTATTCTTCCTTCACAGACATTATCTTTCAAATATCCCCACAAACAGAAGTCACAAGGGTTTAAGTCCGGTGAACGAGGAGGCCATGCAGTTGGAAAAGTTCTCGAAATCACCCGATCATCTCCAAAAGACTTTCTAAACATTGTCTGTCTTAACATTGTCTAAACATTGCCTGTCTTATAAAGCAGGAATGACTTTCTGCTGTAGAAGTTCGCAGTAACGAGCACCAGTGATTGAACATCTTTTAGTGCCTTGAGGAGTGTTCTCTTCAAAGAAAAAGGCGCCAAGAATGAAATGTGAAGTGAATCCACACCATACAGTCACGTAATCAGAGTGCAAAAGCTTTTCATGCACAACCATCGGCTTTTCAGTACCCCAGATGCGACAGCTTTGAGCCTTATTGACGTCAAAGTGTGAAATGCGCTTCATCTGACCACAAAATGTTCCATGGCCATGCATTATCGACGGCTATTCTAGCCAGAAACTGGTAAGCAAAATCAGTGCGTTTTTACGGATCTTCATGAAACAACTTTTGAAACATCTGGATCTTGTATGGATACCACTTTAAAATGGAACGCACGGAATAGACAAATCACGTGATACGGCTCGAGCACTTGCTGAAGAATATTGGGAACATGAAGCACTCTCCACTACAGCAGCAACAACGTCTTCCACAGTCTCATTTACAATTCGTTTCCGTCCTCTCCCTGGCAGCACACCCAACTCACCAGTTTCTTCAAATTTCTTAATCATCTCTTTTAAACCATTAATAGACATAGGCCCATTTCGCAAGTTTTTCAAACGTCGATATTCTCTTAGTGCAGCAGTAGCATTATTGCAGTTCTGGTAAAACAACTTCACCAATAAAGCTCGATCCTTTTTAGCTAAAGCCATCGTGAAGAATGACTTTACATTTAATTTCACTGTCATTTTATTGACAACGTTTATTGTGGTGAATACAGACTTCTCATTGTAAATGGACTATGTATTTTCGAAATGAACAGAAATTCACTGTCACAAACACATTATTGGTTTTGTATTAGCTGATAACGTTATACTTTTAGAGAACTTTTTTTTTTGTTTGAATAAATTCAGAAAATGTACCTGGGTATAAGATTTTTTGACTGACAAGGGTAGGATCAGGTTTGTTAAGCTTGGATTTAACTGAAATTTAAATATGTTGTTACGCACATCTCCCACTATTATATGGCATAGTAACTCATGCTAATGGGCATTAGTTTACGAGATATAATCATTTAAAGTTAGTTATGTAAGCTATTGATGTATGATATTACAAATTCGGAGGGTGTGACATTCAAATAGTCAACCTGGTCATGTGGGTAAGTAGATAGATTCCAATACTGAAGATCCCGTATTCAAATCCGCTTATTTCCCACTTTCATTTAATTTAATTTTTTTAAACAAATTTTTGAACAAGTTATATATGAAACTAACTTTAATTATTAAAGACATATTCTTATAATTATTTACATATTATATTTCATTTGAGAAAGGTAACAATTTACTTATTTTTATTAAGTTATTATTATTTTATTAATATATAGGGTGGATACAAAAATGAGCCCGCCCCCCTTTTATTTTCGCAATCGAAGCAGATATGTCAATTTTGATGAATCCAATGAATAGGAAGTTGTGGGTGGTCTATCTCATGGTGCACATTTCATCATTCCAAATATGAAAATTAGAATACATTCAAATTCCATCTTAAAAACCGTAACAGATACATGAAAAATTCCAATTGAAGACTTGTTCAGCATGGGATTACGACCTCGGATCCCCGCAGCTCCGCTTACTTACAATACTGCATTGAACAATCAAATGACACCGGGACGCAGTGTGCGTTGGTAGGCCTAGATTATTTTATTTTTAACAATTAACACAAGCAATGGTGTACTCCGAACCCGTAGATACCGAAGAAGAATTGGCGGCTCGTGTTGTCGCGGCAGCAGGTGACATCAGCGACCGTGCAAATCAACTGTTTCCACGCGTACATCAATCCATCATAAGGCGTTGCGAATTGTGCTGTGAAGCAAATGGCGGTCATTTCGAACAATTAATGTAAAAGTCATACAGTATATTGCTTGTGTTAATTGTTAAAAATAAAATAATCTAGGCCTACCAACGCACACTGCGTCCCGGTGTCATTTGATTGTTCAATGCAGTATTGTAAGTAAACGGAGTTGCGGGGCCCCATGTTCATATGACAAAAAATACTTCTAAGGACCTCTTCTATCATCTCCCAAAAAATCTGTATTCAATTCAAAAACACCCTGTATAAGTTTTAGTGTATAAGAGCTAAAATTTTAAGAAACACACCATAAATATGTAAGAATTCAGATTTCTGGACTTCCGGTTCAAAAGTTATAGCTTGATTTGTGAGTGGGGGCTCAGGGCCCATGTCGAGACCCAAGAGCCTTATACCAGTTTTTAGTGTATATTAGCTAATTTTTTAAGTAATTTTCTGTAAGTAAACAAAATTTCAGATTTCTAGACCTTTTCGTTTAAACGTTGTTGCTTGTATTTGGGGCCTGTGGGGCTCTGCTGGGGCCTAAATTACTTTTTTTGCAATATTTATTTTAGTACCACACTATGAATATACAAAATTTCAGGTTCCTAGGCCTTTCCGTTCAAACGTTATAGCTTCAATTGTATTTTGTGCCTCGAGGCCCCTGGCGGGGTTCAAGAGGCTTATATCAGCTTCCTTCTCTAATGGCTATATTTTTTAGTACCAAACTAAAAATTTACAAAATTTCAGGTTTCTAGACCCTTCCGTTCATAAGTTATAACTTGATTTGTATTTGAGGCCTCGGGGTCTTCTGGCGGGCCGCATATATTTTTTTAGTACAACACTATAAATATACAAAATTTTAGGTTCCTAGGTCGTTCCGTTCAAATCTTATCGCTTCAATAGGGCTTTTTCACTACGCGTCATCATGACGTCAATGCCGCCATACTGGATCACAAAAAAGTCGTTACTCTCTAGTTTCGCTTTTCCCAATCATCGCATTCACTCAAGAAATCGGTTAAGCATTGTTGTTGAGCATTGTTGTTTGGAAGATTCGTATAATACGCTGACCTTGCCATAGTGAATAGCGTGCAAAAGCGTTTTTGTTATCCAATATGGCTGTCCTACTAACAATGTTCCAAACCCACAGTGCAGTATATGGTCACGTGCTGTAAAAGCTCTATTGTATTTGGGGCCTCGGGACCTCCGGCGGGGCCCTAGAGGCTTATATCACTTTTCTTCTAGATTGGTTTTATTTTTTTAGAAACGCACTAAAAATTTACGAAATTTCAGGATTTTTGCCCTCTTTGTTCAAAAGATAAAAAAGAAACCATGAAATTCATACAAGTGGCCCCTGGGGGCCCAGGGCCACCCAAGAGGATTCGCTATATTTTTCTCACCGTCTTCTGTATAAGGCCTACGTGTGTAGAAAATTTCAAGCCTCTAGGTCAATCCTTTCAAAAGTTATGGCATCAAAATTTTACGAGTAGTAGCGGGAGGATTCGCTATACTTCAAATAGTGTTTTTTTTTTTTTAAATTCTGACGTCAAAAGTCAAACTCCGACGTCACAAATTGCTTAAACGCAATCAAAACTCCATAGAAATGAAAGGAAGTCAGTTGGGGAAACCACAAAAACACATGGCTTGGTCCACCCTAGAGGATTCGCTATGTTTTTCGCTCCGTCCTCTGTATAGGGCCTTCGTGTGTAGAAACTTTCAAGTCTCTAGGTCAATCCTTTCAAAAGTTATGGCGTGTGACATACATGTTACATACATTTTTACCGTCGTTAATAAGGTTTTAGATGATGCTAAAACCTTAAAAAGCATGTATTCCTCTGAGAAGTGATTGCTATTATTCATTTTTATAATTGTTTGCTTTTATGTAGAAAAGTGTGAAAGCAAAATATATATTTTAAACTATTTTATTTTTAAATGTTTGTTTGGAACCCTTGAAAGTGTAGAATTTCCAGACGCGACGGCAGCTTCCTCTTCCAGTTATAAGGACAAGATCGGATCGTGCGAGAGTTTACGACATAACCGATAACAAAGCTTAACAACTCGAATCCTCACATATAAGCCATGTAATGAAGATTCCATCCCACCTTTGCAAATTATAAAACAAGTTTGTGATGTATGAAAAGGCGGGCGCGAGATCAATTCATACAGTGGCGTCATCCCAGTTCCTCCAAACCGAAAAAATTCAAGCAAAGGTGTCACAAAGGAAAATCATGGCAACTATGGTCTGAGAGCAAAAGGGTTTACATTTGTTTGATTTCATGGAGCCTGGAATAAACATCACATCACAATCTGATTTGTACAAAACTGTCTGAAATTTCATGCGGAGGGTTTGAAGAATCTTGTTTGACGATATCAAAATTGTTTGGGACGAAATAGTGACCATGTTGAAAATTTTTATGTGTTTGAAACCACTAATAAATTTGAAACCAAAATGTATTTGAAACCACTAATAACTTTTTCACTTTCTTATTTTATAATTGATCAGCCTTTACTTTTGGAATACGTCATGTTCATAAATTTCAATATTTTTCATTAATACAATTTTTATATGTCTCTAATTGTAATGGAGACTCCATTGTAATTGAAATTTGGACCCCCTAAGAGAAAAGGACTGTAACTTCTATTCAAAATGACGTAGCTCCAATTTTCAAACGTAGGTATATAGTGGACATTTCGGGCTATCTTTTGATGCACTATTTTTATGGAATACTATATGGGTTTCATATGAAATTAAAAATATTTTTCATTCGGTCCGAATTACACAACGGGTAGTGTAAATTGAACCAGGTGGTCCAATTAGAACAATGAGCCGAGTAATATGAGACCGTACCAAAAGAGAAAATCTGATATATTTTCACCAATACTCAAGCAGTACAACCTGAGTGTTTTTCATACGCTTCTAGGTAAGGGCTATGATCATTTTTCAATCAGGAGAGTGGCGCCTTCTAACGTGCAATTGTGCAAAATAAGGCTGGTTCGATTTACACGACGGTCAAAATTACACGAGTCTCCCTGGGTATTTAAGAAGAGGATATAAAAATATATCCTAGCCTTGTTATTAAAATTTTATGATCGTCTCAAATTTAATAGCTTTCTATTATACAGAGTGATCCGAAAGTCAAGAAAAACTTTAAAACTCAGTAATTCGCACACGAATACAGATAAAAAGATTCTGTTTATTCAGTTTTTGACCAGCAGATGGCATTGTCAGGTTACAGACATCAGTTTATAGACGCTAAGATATCGGATTAACTATCAGCTTACCAATATTCAATATGCCGTTCATCATACAAAAACACAGTCTTTTGATAATATGCATAAACTTTTTTTTGTGTAACCTAAAAAAAATGGTTAACCATTTTGAAAAAAAGGTGTAAACTGACAACATTATCTGTTGGTCAAAAACTAAACAATTCTAGCATTAATTTTTTCCTGAAAAAGGAAACGCGACTTATTTTCAATCGTTTCTGCTCAAATAGAATCTTTTAATCTGCGTTCGTGTGAGAATTATGGAGTTTCAAAGATTTTTCTGACCTTTGGATCACCTTGTATAATCCAATTTATATCTTCGTTATATTCCTTTTTCCTCCACATACCAGAGTATCGTAAACCGATGTAAACCCTCTCTTATGCACACTATGAGCTAGGCGGGAATAAAAGACGAAATTAGTCATGTTAAATTTAATTCGCACAACGTTGCATTGTAATGCCTCAATTTTTTTTAAAAATTAGGCCTAGATGATAATCGATAAAAACTGACTTTTATATACCCAAAAATATAATTAAAATATTTAAATATTAAACTGTTTTAAAATGATTTAAATATTAATTTTACAAAACTTTAATAATAAAATTCGATGATGTAGCAAATAATATTCTTTACAGCTGCGTTGTAGAGTATTACGATATTTTCACGATGCCTGATTCTATACTGGTATATTGGACCACTTTATCGATTTTCAAAAACTTTTATATTGGATTAAATTTTTGGATACTATATCGTAGTGGACTAATTTTATGTACATTGTATATTATGAATTATAAAAAATATTATGCCATTCCCTTTTATCAAATACTATGAGAGAAAAGAAAGTACTTTCTACTGAAATGGCTTTAAAATATTGACAAGCACTAACTCCAGTTCATTTCCCTTCGTGGGAATTATTTCCTTAGAGAAATTCTGATGCATCACCAACTTTTAGGACTTCTTTAACGCTGTTAAATCTAATTTGTCTTTTGTAAACAAGCCAAACATTTTATTGGCTACAAAGTAACAAAGGAAAAGGGGCGAAAGGGGATGGAAACCCTTTTCAAACTTTAACAAAATCCTGCTATTTCTGTAAACAAACTTAATGGATCGAATGTCTTCAAGCGAATCTCATAAAGCTCAACAGAGTGCGGATCCTCCGTCTGACTTATTAAATTAAATTTTTTGAATTTTGGAAATATTTTTCCATTACATACAGCCATTTGTCGTGGAAACTCTTTGCTTGGTGACACTTGTAATATTTTTCTAATCCTTCGAGTAACAATTAAATGATTTATCAAAGAGCGTGTAAATTAAATAAAAGTGTCAGTTTGTTTTACATATGCCATTTGCTTATTTGATGTTCATAAAACGAGAGTTAGCTTATTTGTTTGCAATGGTTAGTACTTCTAAAATGTAGACTAGCCGAGCCTGTCCGAAAGAATTCCCATAGAAAATTCACATAAAACAGATTAGCTACGCTAGCCACCAAATCAAAAATTTTCTATAAACTTTTACAAACCAGGTAATGAAATCCAGGTTACGGCCAGTTTTATAAACAAAAGAATAAGATTTGTTATTGGATATTTATACTTAATATAAACAAACAAATATATAAAGGGAACAGTAGAAAAATTATTGAAAATTAATTTGGAACTCCACATCAATCTTTATGTTTCTTCGTAATTAAATTGTCAGGGGATTCAGCCAAATCCCGGCGGTGTGACGACGATGTCCATGCTTTTAATTTAACCATGCAAATATTTTGGTTAAACGTCAAGCTATTTATATACTTTAACACACAAAAGTTCGTGACCATAACCCAGATTGTTCGGGAGTTATTCTCTTAAACGACAATGGATACCTTTAAAACGACAAGGGGATAACTTTTCCTTTTTTTGTGGCGTTAGATTCCCTGGAAATCTAGCGTACCCCAACCCCGACCTTAGCTTATTCCTTTGAAACATTTCGGATACGAGAAAAAGTTAAATTTTACAGTCATTGACATCTGCAACCGTTGAAATCAAAGTGTGCTACCAATGGAGTGAGAGTATACAATCTTTGCTAGGACGTTATATTTGACTAGCAGAGGACCCGGCGTTGCCCGGGATAATTACGTTTGTAGGTAAACAGAACAACCTCAAAAAGCTAAATTAAACCTCCAAATTGGTTAAATAATAACTCAATCACTACAATATAGAGCGAAGGGACTATTTATTCTAAGAAAAATCCGAAAAACAGGAATTTACCTCTTCACTGAAAAAAATCCATTCTAGGTGAAACACCGGGACTTGATTTACCGAGAAAAAATTTTTTTAAAGGCTCACACTTGATGTTGTTGCAATTTCCTTTCTTCTTTTGATGTCTTGAATCAAAAAATTGACCATTCATCACTTTGGTCGCCGATTCTTCTATTTACTTGCTTACCATTTGCTCAATACAGCACCGAGCTAAAGGAGTGCTTCCTCTATCGTTTTTCACTCTTTCTCAATAGTCTGCTAACTCATTATCTCCAGTTACTGATCATTTTTAAAGATTTTTACGAAATTGTTAAGTACTAAGAATTCTCTTTTCTAAGAAAAGCCTGAATAACAGGAATTATATACATTGAATTCTATATTGCACAAACTTTGTCTTGCATTGTTAGTCATGAGATATATATTGTTGGTCCGTGCAGAGTGTTTGTGAATTGCATGTTGACACCATTGTTGATACCTATTGATGCACAAACTTTTATTTGCATTGTTGGTCATGAGATATATATTGTTGGTCCGTGCAGAGGGTTTGTGAATTGCCTGTTGATACCATTGTTGATACTTATTGTTGCAAAAACTTTGTCTTGCATTGTTGGTCATGAGATATTTCTCACTAATATGCCCTGCCATAACCATGAATATCGAAATCTGATGGTAGATGCATTTTATGGTAGCTGTTTCTTTTGTTCTTTTGTTCCTGAGGGTTTGTCTTCTTTTAGCTGGTGAAGGAAGTGCAGTCTTCACTGTTTCAGGTTGGCCGTTTTCAGATTCATCGACATGGTCTTCATCACTGCGTTGAACAACAGGCTGAGATGGAACCCTAGCAGCAGAGGTCATTTCAGAGCTCTTACTCAATTTATCATCAGAAATGGCCAATCTGTTTATTGGAAACACTCCTGTGAAACACTCACTGTATAAATATTTAATAATTATTCTTAGGCACCTGTAATAAACAAACAGATCATCCTGCACCTCGTACGTTTTTACTTTAAAAAAACATAAAATATTAATATGATCCACTTTACCCCCCAACCTCCGGTCCATTTTACCCCATCTCGCCCCCTCCTAATTAACTCGCACTGAAAAAAAACAACCGAAAAGCTAACGAACCAAGCAAGGTGCCATCGTAAAATTTACCACACCACCTCTGATTTGTTATCTATACGGTGGTTATTACATGTTTGTAAGTTTACAAATCATTATAATAACTTACCGTCAGCTTAGAGTGGACGCCTGGCAAGCGAGAGTTGATCGTGTCCTTTCCAGCGTTGGAATTTTTTCTCGTTATCTGAGCGACCGCATGGTCGCATTTCCGGGGT